>CANUEX010103843.1:0-40240 GCA_948099535.1 Jatropha multifida
TGTTTTGATTAAGAATTCTTGCTTTGGAAAATGTGCTTGAAGGAAAGGAAACCCTTTCCCCTTTGGTGGCTTAGAGTAGCTGAACCACCCTAGGGTGGTAAGGCATATTTTTGTTTTCCTTAAATGTTGATTTTAAAGTATATTAAAACTATGTAAATGGAGGTATTATGATAGTAAGGTTTTATTTGAAATATGAATTGATTTTATTGATTTTACAAGTTGTAAGTAAAGGAATTTTGAAATAATAAATGTTAATTTTTTTTAAATGTTTCAAATAAGGATGGGTGAATGAGAAATAAGATTTATGGTGGGAGAATGCAAATATTTTAGGCTCTACTATACATAATTGACATGTGGTATGATGAGATGCATTGCGAAATGTGAGCATGCTCGGGTTATCAGCCCATTTTATTTTGTGGAGCTATGATCATAAGCTAAGGTTATCAGCCTTTACAAATAAGCGGACGCGCTTATTATGAGATGGGGGTGGCGCTTCCACAGGCCACGGTGGTGCTTTCACAGGCCACGATTATATAATGGGGGTGGTGCTTTCACAGGCCACGATTATACAATGGGGTTGGCGCTTCCACAGGCCACGATTATGTGTTACGGGTGGCGCTTTCACAGGCCACGATCGAAGCTGCTTACATTCTTTCTGTTTAGTACGAGCCTTAATTAAGAATGAAATTTTATTAAATTATAAAGAATGAAGACTCATATGTATTATAATCTTTTTCTTTTTGTTTTATGGTTTTCATGGTGCTCAAATTTAATTAATGTGATTTCGGTATTTAATTTATATATTTTGAGTAATTTAAAGCATTTTCGAGACTTGCTATTTGGCTGTGCTTGTTATTTTAAATTGTTGATTATTTAGCACCACTGAGTCTTCCACTCAGCGCGTTGATTTTTATCACACGTAGGTTAGGAGCGGAGGACGCTATTCAGGACCAGAAGTGAGCATCAGGGTAGATATACCATTTTGGGTAGGATATTTCTTGTATGGTGATTTTGGCATGTATATAAATATTGTAAATGGTGAAGGTTGTATACATTAAGTTAATTATTAGTTAAGAGTTGTGATTAATTGAGTAATGACTTTTATTATATTTTGGTGTATCAATATCAATAATTATTCCTGAAATAAGCGGGTTTATAATATTGATGATGGTATCTAAATGTAGCGGATGGATATTTAGAAGTGCTTATTAACGATTTGAGTTGAATTGGAGTATGGGGTTTGGAGACAATTATATTGGAAGTGTGTGTATATTTTTTTTATTTAATAATTTGTATATATCTATTAATTTTCTATTATTATAAAGACTTTAAAAATAAAATTATAGATAAATAAAAAAATTTAGAAAATAAATATATAGATAAGAAAAAGAATAACATTTTATTTTAATAGATAGATAGTTGTAATTATTTAATTATTCAATCTATATATCTATATAGATAATTAAAAATAAGATTTAAATCAGTTTTAAATAAAGCTGAAATTATCCTATCTTTATCTACATAGATAAATCCATAATTATCAAATATATAAAGATAATTTTAAATAAATTATAGAAGGGGGCTGAATCTATATATGTAAAGAGATAAATAGATAGATAAATAAACAATTTAGCCAATACGCAGATAATTTTTAGGTTAATTTTAAAATTATCTTTTCAAAAGGAGCTGAAATTATCCAATCTATATATGTATATAGATAAATCAATAAATTATCCAAAAGATAACATCATATAACTGGAAATCAATTATTTAGTTTTTTAATAATTTATACATATCTAATTTATATTACTATGATGACGTATTTCAAATAAATATATAGATAAACGAAACATTTCGAAAATAAACACTACAGATCATAAGAAACAATCATAAATGAAGAAGAAGAAGAAGAAATTAAACAATAAAAAGGGTTAAACCTTTATATTCCAAAAATAAAATAAAATAAAATAACACAAAAAGGTGTCCAAAAATGAAGGGAAAAAAATATGAATCACCTAATGTTACATTAGGTAAAGAAATTGTTATGCAATTCAAAATCTGAAAAACAAAAATATCAAAATATATCAAATTTTAAATATCAAATACATCGACATAGATTGAAATTGACAGTCCAACATCATAATTGTTTCATCCTGCTCTAGATCCATGTGTGTTCCATCATAACATATAATAAAAAAATTATAGAGAGAGAAAGAGCGAGATCACCTTATTGTTAATCCTACCAATTAAATCTACCAAAGATTCAATTAAATATCTAGCTTCAGTATTTTTTATCCAAACTATCTGCATTTGTTTCTTGAGTGGCCTGCATAAAAATTATAAAAATAGCTAAAATGATTATTTGAAAGCTAGTATTGTTTCTTTTTCCTTTTTTTCCCTCTCTATATTATTGTAACTACTACTATCTATAATATATATAAAAATACTTCAATTTGAAATCCCATGACATCCATTAATTTTTTCCACTTGTTTATTCTAAATTCTTCTAATTTTCTTTTGTGACTAATTTGTTTTACAATTTAGTAGTTGAAATTGTTGGTTTATAAATTCAGTTTCTTAAAAAAGGTCAAATTGTCAAATTAAAGTAATATAAATAGTAGAGGTTGCACACCTTATGCTAAGTTTAAAAACCACAGTAACACCACAAAAATCAAACTACTCCTCTACCATAGTCTAACTATAGATTCCAGATCAAATCTAAAAGCTATGCAAATGGGAAAAACTTGTAATAATAAAGTAGAAGAGGAAGCGACAAAATTGATTGCAGAAAGAAACACAAAGCTATATTTAAGAGAAATAATTGATTTCTTTTAGCATATCTCACTACTTCCATTGTTATATAACGAACTATCATACAATGAACTTTATCATGTAAAGATTTCTATTTGGTGAGATTCTATGATAGAGAATACTTAAAATGCATTAATTTTCGGATTCTATAATTTTTGAATTTTTATCTCAAAGTACACAAATAAGCGGAGGACATCAACGAAATAAACACAAAAGGAAAAAAAAAATAGATTTTAATGGCCAAAAGGATCTAATTAAAAAGGGTTACCTTTATGGACAGGGTAGGTAATACCTGAGCTAGAGAAAAATGAAAAATTTTCAATTAACAAATATTAACCAATATATGTTATGGATAGTAAAGTAATTCTAAGTACTCATTTATAAAAGATTAAAGGTATTTCGAAATAAAAAATCAGAAATAAATGAAATAGAAAATGATTTTCTATCCAAAAATAAAAAAAATATCACCTGAAAAGCATACAATCATTCATTGGTCAATTCAGTTGTTCGAGTAGAAATCACAACAGAGTTGTTCAGCTCTTGCAATTTTCGGACAGAAGCAAGGCTCTATTCTTCCCCAAATCATATTCAATAAAAAGAAAAATTCTGGAAAAGTCTCATAATTCAATAACTACCTCAAAGTGCAAGTCAGTGACTCACCCCAGCAAGAATCAGGTTCTATGCTGCAAAGAATAGAAAATCCAACTACCGAAAATTAAAATTAATGTTGTGACTATTAAATATTCATCCATACTTATTATGCACCTATCATTCCATAGGTCATTTAGAACCAGAATCAAATATGTTCCATGTGATCTAAGATGGCAAAAGTCTGTCTAAAAAACTTTCAGTTTATATCTACAAAACCAACATAAAGTATCATCCAGTATCCCAAAATAAAATGAATAAATCAAATCAAAATAAAAGTGAATTAATCTGTAAGATACTACATACCAATCTCAGCACCAAGGCCTTGCATCCTGGATACAAAGTGTGTTAAAGGCAAATAGCCGCTGCATGATCTCGCCCTCGTAAACAGCAAGCTGATGACTATGAAGATCGTCATCAATGTGATTTGATAGGATAATTTTGCTAGAAATACTAATTTGCAGATCAAACCTCATTTTATTATTTCTCCAATTATCCATGCCTGATAGTCACGGTTCCACCTGCTTTTTGAAATGGAACTGATGCGCTAGACTCGTCGAAGATAGCAGGGTTGGACAGAAGGGTCGACTCTAGAAGCATTTTCTAGTTTGTGGTTTATAGGTTGCGTTTTTATATTTAGCCGATGAGAAAAGTCCATGAAGAAAAAAAGGAAATACGACTTTGAAAGTGATTAAAAAATAAGAAAAATTGTAAAAAGTAATTAATAAATAAGAAAATTTATAAAAAAAAAAGAAAAATAGGAAAGCTGAAAGAAGGAAATGCCAACTCAAATTTTGTAAGTTCTTTTTTGCTTCAGGATTATATATATAGATAGATTGACATTGACAGTCTCATATTTTCACTCCCTAAAATTAATCATGTCCTTCTGCAATTGATTTTAAAATCAGCAGATGATATGTAAAAGAAACGTGAAATCATAGACTTAATTATTGGAGATTTGAAATGTAAGAAATGCTAAATCACAATCATAACCAAATAGCAATATCTTTTTCGATTTCTCTAGGTATTACTAAAATTAAAAAAAGCTCTTAAACTGCAAATTAAAAAAAAATGGAAATAGCAAATGGTGACAGTACTTTTGCTGGAATCAACATTAATTCCATAATGTTGGATTATTATGGATATATTGCAATCTATCCGCTTGTAAAAAAAATAATATATTCAAAAGGTAGTTATGTAATTATTTGCATTATTGCCCTACTTTTGAAGCGGCAACAAAAAGAATGAACCAAAACTTGAAGTATCGTCACAACAATTTCTATATCGCTAACCATATTCATTACGTGTATTTTGATCTAAGACGTGGTAGTCTTTGCAAGTTTTGAATCGTAACTAATCAAAAAAAGCCTTTTAGGAATTTTGCTTAAGAAATAGCAGCTCATGCCAACTTTAAGCATTATTTATTTTAAATTTTTTAAAAACCTGCAGATATAGAAACATGAAATCATAGAATTAGTTCTTGAAGAATTGAAATGTAAGCAGTTAGTCATTTAGTATCAAACTATAACCAATATTTTCATATTTTTAAATTTTTATACATATCTTAATTTTTTTTAATATATCTTAGTTTCAATATCAATATAATAGTTTTAAATATATGTAATAATGAAAATAATATTTTCAGTCGAAAATAACTATTATACCAATCTATTCAGAAAATAGTATATATTTTTTCCTCATAAACTTTTATAATTAAAGTAAAAAATAATGGCTTCCAAAAGCCAAATAAGGATATTGTTTATTTTAATTATGAAAGCTTATAAGGAAAAAATGTATAACATATTTTGTATAATGTAATGTTGTATCATTGAAATATAAAAATTGAATTAGAGGTTTAGCTCAAATCATTTATATCTAAAATACTTACAATTATTTTTATTATTCATTTAGTAAAAAGTTATCGATGAAATTTTTTTAAAACAAAATAGAATATGCAATAAATAGAATAACCCATGCAATGCGTGAGACTTCATCTAGTTATAATTAACTTTTGAAAATAAAGATTATAACTTGTGAATTTTACTAAACTACATAAATTAAATAGTAGTTCACTTGATGGGAAAATTGAAATAAATCCATATTAAAGCTCTAGCAATGGATAAAATATTGAGCCACAACACGGAGGACATTAAAATAATGTTGGCCACGACTCGGGTCGGGTATAAACTGTTAGGGTCAGTTTGAACTTTCGGAGCATGAGATATGTTTCAGTTTCGGTATTTATTAGAGCTGAAAAATACAAAAAAGAACGGCGCCACTCCAAATGGGCCACCATGCAAGAGTTGCAAATGAGAGATTATTTTACTTTATAAAGATAAAGACCCCACAATCGGGGGCCACATGGATTCGCAAGAGAAGTGAGAAAATTTATGTTTATGACTCTAGGATTTAGAGGGCTGCTTTAATTTTATTTTGGAATAAAACTCAATTTAATCCTTGAACTTATTTAGTAGGATTTAAAAGATCAAATTTGACCTTTTAGGTCAATTTAGCCCTTCAATTTGTATAAAATAATTAAAAAGATTCAATTTCACTTTTTAAGGTCAATTCAACCCATGAACTTATTTAAAATGATTAAAAACGTATTTGACATTTTGAGTCAATTTAACCTCTAATTCTTCATTATACTTACAATGTGAAAATCATTATATAAACATTTATTAAAACTATAATTAGGATTGAGCTGACTAATTTATTAAAAAATTAATTAATTATAAAATATAGAAAAATGATGTATGAAACTTTTTACTTAATTTGAACATTTTAAAATTGACCTCTACTATTGAGTTATTACTTATGAAATTATTTTTATATTGAATAAACTAAAGTTATAATGCATGTTAATAAATTTATTATATTTTAAGAAATGATGTTTTTATGAATCTTAAATTTATATTTATAATTATTAAAAAAGTTTGATATGAGTGTTCTTAATATAGGACAAAAAGAGATGAAAATTATTGAAAAAGTTTGATATGAGTGTTCTTAATGTAGGACAAAAAGAGATGAAAAGTTTATCATGTTAAATTAAATCAATTATTTATTTATAAAAATCAAAACAAATTCAATGGTTAAATTAGCCTAAAAAGTGAAATTATATCCTTTTAATCATTTTATATAAGTTCAAGGGTTAAATTGGCCCAAAATGTCAAATCTAACCTTTTTAATCCTGCTAAACAAATTTAGGGGTCAAATTGAGCTTTATTCCTTTTATTTTCCTTCATTGAGATGAAATTGACTAGTTCTCAGCAGACCATCTTAATTCTCTACATTATTTTGTTTATCAATGAATTGCTAATTTTATTTTATTTTTTTTTAAAAAAATCATCACTTTATCAAAAAAAAAATGTCACTAGTCCAACCAAACTCAAACTCAACTCCAGCACCAGTGGAGAAAGAAATATTTAATTAGACAATCAAATCAAAACTTTAATTTTTTTTTAAAAAGGAAATGGGTATATATATATATATATGGGGCCAAACTGAAAGAGATTTGGCCATCTAGAAAATATATAGAAGGACAAAATACAGAAATGGTTACACATGAGTATTCAGCAACAGAAGCAAGCACAGATGATAGAATAGAAGCAACAGCAAAAACCACAATGCAGAAAAGAAATCACATGAGATCAATTAACAAATTGACTATCTTACCACATAGAATAGGATTATCCTTCAAAGCTAGCAAAATCCTCCAGTCCCTTCTCACTATTATGCAGCTCTTTTACCTAAAATGATAGACAAAGAAATTTAGAGACTTCTACATCAGGAAATTCAAGACTACTCTTCTGCATTTAAGATGCGATGTTGTGTGACCCTATTGGTGATATGGTAAGTATTACGTGGAACAATCAATTCGACAAATGTACGGTGAATCTATGATAGGGAATACTTAGAATGCATTAATTTTCAAATTCTATAATTTTTGAATTTTCATATCAAAGTACACAAATAAGCGGAGGACATCAATAGGAAAAAAATAAACAGATTTTAATTGCCAAAAGAATCTAATTAAAAAGGGTTACCTTTATGGATAGGGTCTCTATTATCCATTAAGGTAATACTGAGCTAGAGAAAAATGAAAAATTTTCAATTAAGCATATTGAGCTCAATGATAATCACCATACTTTAGTTGACGAAGGCAATGTTTATTTAATAATAGGAGGAAGACATTGTTTACGTCGCAGACACTAATTGAATCAATGACAACAATAGGAAGACGTTGTATTCGTTGCAGACGCTAATTGAATTGATGATTAAAATAGTAGAAGATAAAGTGTTTTTTAGGAGAAATTCTTAGGTGAACTTGGTCCACCACGTCACATATGGACTGATCCAATCAATTAATGCAACATCATCCCTTTTTTACTTCATTCCACATCAACAACTCTTAACCCATTCCAACTAAAAATTCTAATCTTGTAACCAAATGGCAGTCTTTATCCAGCCCTTGTTTCATATTCTTATCCAATAATTAATAAAAATTTAAAACTCAACAACTTCCACTGTCTTCTTCAAGGATCAACATCTCTAATCAGGAATCACGTTTCTCTCGCATAATAAAAATTGCAAATTCACAGCGATGAAATAAACTGCAAGAAACCAATTTACTGTCAACTCTCTCATTTATGATTCCATTTCATCTCACCGGCGACGAATCTCCATTCCGACACTACAATCTCACTTTGATCTCAGGTGTCTCTCATCTCCATAATCTTTTTATTTTCTTTACAGTCTCATGGTCGCTTTTTTTGCTCTGGAACAACTATATGGCTATAGTGAATTAGATAGTATCAAATTCATTCAGTATATCTATGCATTGATTTCAAATGAGGATGCAAAAGTAATTATCTATGCATCAAAAAAGAAGTGCTTAATTTGTCTTTGGATGAATCATAATTTGCAGAGTACATGAGTATTGGTGTCCAGCTTCTTAATCAAGGGCAAGGAAAATTCTAATAAAATACATAACATTTTAATTTTATTATTTCTTCTTTTTGAGAAATATAAATTTGTATATTTTTGTATTGATGATCATGAAGTTGTTACAAAATCTCCTTCTTGATTTAACTCAGTGACAAGAAAAGAAAAACAGAGTATGAGCATGCCCTGTTTTATGAGATATTTTTGTGCATTATTCTCTAGTTTATTTCACAAAGGTTTGACTCCTTGGGTTATATTTTTTTTCCATCATAATTTTAATTTTAAAGCTTACAGCCATATTTTCTTCCCATTTCTTTTACTATCAAATTTATGCATTATCTTGTATATTTACCATGAATGAAGAGAGAGCAAGTGTTATCTAATTTTATTTCTTTGGTAAGAAAATATTTAACTACAAAATAGATTGTTAAAGTTCAAGTTCAACTTTCAACATAAAAAAAAGAAAACTTCCCCACTATTATTTCAAAGAGGCATCCAGAAATTAAAATTGCTAAAAATGTTGTATAATAAATGGTTCTAGCATTCCAACAACTTGAATCATCATCAGGTCTCATCACTATTGATAAAGGTTGTTTTGATATTTTGCTCTTCTTGCTGTCAAAAGCTGCATTCCTAGCAAATTTCAACACCTACATAAAGTTGAAGTGTTCAAAGTAAAAAATGGTCCAATTTAATAAATTAAGTCACAAAACAAAAGTCATTTGTTGCTCACCAGTTTTGTACTCCAAAAATATGGAGCTCAAAAATCAGTATAGAAGAAAATCTTGTATCTCTAAATATACATTTCACATAGGGGGTCTCCAATTATTATTTGATGAATCCTGATATTTTCAACATTATTAAAATAACATTTATAACAATAAATAAAATTTAAAACTCAAAAATTTACCTGAGAAAGATTTCTTATATCAATAACACTTTGAAACATAAAAGTAATTAGGAAATTTGACTCTCTCATACTTAAGTTGCTAAATGAAGTCTGCAACCAAAAGAAAAATATCAATTTTATAATTATACAATTATTTGACTATACAACTTAATTTCTTTAGAAATTTACTTGTGAAGGAAATTGAGATGCTTAAGGCTGCATTAAATAAGGTGAAATAGGAGTGCAACCATATAAATTTTGTTCCTGCATAAATTAGTAATTAAAGGTTATAAACTATTATAAATAAGATAAAATGTGATAACAATTAAGTATAAATCCAAAAAAACTTACATGATATAAATCATGATGAAAAGGATGGCTCATAAGACCTAAATTGCTGGATTGAGTTATTGGACCATCTATCATGTCTAAAGATGGTGGATAAGTTGGAGAGGCTTTTGGTACAATAACATTTGCAGTATTCACCTCTACCTGTGATTGTTTCACCTTTTCTATAATGATAAATATATTGGTTATCATAAAAAATTAATATATATGTATAATAGATTATTAAACATGCATGTTTCTAATATATTAAATAAATAATTACTTACTTTTACTTGTTTCCCTTGCCTTTTTTTTTCGTCTTTTCAAAATGTCCTTTCAACCTTAAATTAGATACTCCTTTAGGTTTGATACAAGGAGGATCTAATATGAGTACTTCATTGTTATCTTCGTTATCATTACCAACCTTTTTCTTCTTTGACATGGAATGACATTGTAAATTTGAATTCTTGAAGTGATTTATAAGATTCTTATGTCCATCATAAAAAATTCTCCATAGAATTTGCCTTGCTTCCTCTTGATCTTGGCTCATTGTCACCAAGTCATAAGCATAACACATTGCTTGATTACACCACACAAGTTCAATTTCTTGCTCATCTTTCAATTCACTTTGACTATATAAATGTATCCTCATTTTTGCTTCCTTTGTCCACCTCTTTAGAATGTACTGCTCAGGAATTTTGTTAATATTTTTGAAGTGTAATATAGCTAACACATGAGAACAAAGTAGGCCCATAGTCTCAAACTTTTTACAAGAACAATTGACATCCATGGTAGACATGTTGAGATAGAAAACAATTAGTCTTGAATCTTTTCCCTGCACCATACAATCAAATCTAAGTAAATTATCCCCACAAGTAATCTCTTTAAAATTGACTGCCCCACATCCATTTACATACTCTTTCTCAAATAACTTGTATAACTTGTGAGTATAAATGTTTCCTACATGCTTTAAGATGTTACTATTTTTTACTACACTTGCAAGAACACTTTGCTGGCAATGGTGATCCTCATCTGCTTCAATATTGCACCATCTCTTTACCATTTTTTCAAATGTTATCACAAACTCTATAAGAGAAATAGTTTTGTTAGCTATTCCATTTAATACATTATTTGTACTCTCACTTCTTTGAGAAGATTTTATTCCACCATGAAAAACATCTTTATTTAGAGCTGTGCACCATTTATTTCAAATTTTATACATTTTGTCAAGCTATTTATGGTTCCCATTTGTATGCTCATTAACCATCTTTGCCTATGTTTCCTCGAACTCTTGTTCTGATTCACATCCTTGCAAACATTTATGGAATAAATTATGAAAACTACGATTAGAGTTCAACTCACTCAAATGAGATGGTGCATTTTTTGAAATATGCCATAAGCATAGCCGATGTCTGGTACTAGGTAAGATATTTTCTATTACTTTTGCCATTGCTTGATCTTGATCTGTAAAAATTGTCTTTGGTGCTTGATTTCCCATTGACTGCAAAAATGAATTAAAAAGCCACTCAAAAGAGTGATTGATTCATCCATGAGAAATGCACATCCAAACATTATATTTTGCCAATGATGGTTAACTCCAACAAATGATGCACAAATTAAATTATATCTATTGGTTCGGTAAGTGGTATCAAAGATTACCATATCTCCAAAATTATCATAGTCAACTCTTGATCTACCATCACGCCTATAAAAATTTGTCATTCATCCTTGATCATCAAGTTGCACATCCCAATAAAACATTGCACCCTCTTTATTTGCTTCCGTCTTGAAATGTTGAACCAAAGTTTAAGAGTCTCCAACCTCAATCAACTTATTCTTCTGCACATGAATATAATTATAACAATCCTTTTTTGTAAATCCAAGATTTGCAACACCATGTCCTTCTTCTATCGTGTATGAATATGCATCAATTGTTTGAATTCCTGCATTTACCATTGATTCCAAAATAAGACCCTTTGCATGGGAAACTGATCGTACAGATCTTAATAAATGTCTTCTGGTAGGTGAAGCAAACACATGATTGTGTTCATCAATGAAGCGAGTCACTTTCCATAAACCTTCTTTGTCAACAGTAAAATGAATCATGGCTTTACAATCTGTTCGAGTCTCCGGTTTATTAAAATTTGATTCAATTGGTTACTCGCCATACTTCAACCCTGCCTTTGAACAATAATAGTCCTTTATTCTAATATTTTTTGTCCTGGTATAATAACGTTGTTTTCCCTTTCTGACAAAGAATCCCTTTTGAAATCCGTAATTACGATACAATTCATTTGCTTCTTCCTCATTATTTACTATTTTACCTAATATTTAATCATCACCAACTTTATGATTTGAGTTGCAATCAACTTGAAGTTCTTTATTTTCCATTCCTAAAAAATAAAATAAAATAATAAAAATACAAATCTAGTTCTTCATATTTGTTATTAAAACATGAGAGAAAAGACGTTGAACATTAAATATAAAATTAATGACAAAAGTAGCGATGAAAAAACAACATGAATCGTTTGTTTATATATATCGTATCTTCTTAAAGAACAAAAAAAATTTGAAATATAAGAGCAATAAATAAATAGGAACACATCATAAGAAAAGACAAAAATACATGAATAATATACTTAGTGATAAAAATACATATCAGTAGCCAAGTAACTGAAATAAATACGAAAGCGTGGAACTGAAGCAAAAAAAATTCACTCATTTCATATGAACACTTTCAGTTGGGTGGCTACCTACAAATCACAATTGATCAATTTCATAAAACCACTTCTCCAAATACATATGTATTCTATGCATTATGCTATTAAAAAAATTAATTAAAGTTAAATTTATTGATGGAAAACTCTTAAGTAAAAAAAATAATTAACATTACTTTGATTAGGAATATTCAAAAAGGAAAACTGATATGAGAAAGTCATTTAATAATTTTCGAAAGGTAGAAATAATGTAGATTTTACAAACTTGGACAAATATATTAAGAAATTTGAATACTTCTTAGTCCTTCAGTACAAAAAAACTCACTTGAATCAATTATATGACAGATTTGAATAATGATCATATAAGATAAAATACAAGCTATAAAAGTATCCTATAATATGACCTTTTTTATATTTTGTTAATGATTGTGTAAAGAAAATCATTATGTTTACTTTTATTCTTTTAAAATACCTGTTTCACATATTATAATATATATTGAAAATTTTTTGAGACTGAGTGTTACCAGCTCTATTCCTTCAAGGTGTCAACTGAATGTGATCTTTTGTCGGAGAACTTTCTTCTAATAAGAAATAAAAATAAGATTTAATTAGAGATCGCACGAAGAAAACCCTAAAAAACACTGAAAAAGAGAGAGAGAGATTGACGCTTTTTCTGTTTGATTCCTTGCTCAATTGTTTTTTTTTTTGCCGTTTGGTTACAGGATTAGAATTTTTAGTTGGAATGGATTAAGAGTTGCTGATGTGGAATGAAGTAAAAAAGGAATGATGTGGCATTAATTGATTGGATCAATCCATATGTGACGTAGTGGACCAAATTCACCTAAGAATTTCTCCTATTTAAGAGAGAAAAAGTGGTAAGAGAACAATGTCAGTTATTTATTTAAATCAAATCTTTTTTTAGGATAGAATACTTGACAAATAATATAGATAATAAATATATTTAAATTTTAAAATTTTTATATAGATAATATTATCATTAAATAATTGTGTAATCACAATACAAGAAAATAAAGAAAAGTTTTAAAAATTAATTTTTATAAAAGATTTGTAGGTAATTGTAATTTTAAAATTTTATTTTGTTACATAGCTATCTATTATCTTATCTATTGAATAGGTATACAGATAGTGATCTCTCCTCTTTGATAAAAAAAATACTTGAGATGATTTATCTAATTTGCTGCATGATTGACAAAGACCCGTCACAAAAAGCTTCTCTATTTTTGCTTTTGACAATCACAAAATCATCTTCCAAAAACAACTGTTGATTAGGTTTGATTCTTCTTTCTTCTATATTTTAGATTTCCATTATCACACTTTGATGCTCAATCTTTTTGTTTAATGCTTCAATGAATTGTTGATTTGGGATCTTTGAGTGATAACTAATTAAACAAATTTTTATAGTGACAGTTAAATTATTGTAAAGATGTTTGTACTTATTTTTAATTGTCACTATGAACAATTGAATAATCAAAATTATTAAAAAAATTTCGATAATCAAAATTTATTTATAACTAATATATATATTCAACATTTTTTTTTTACTTTTCTATATTTTATTGGATGGTATTTTGTAAAAATTTATTTCTTAATAGATGTATAGATACATTTCCATTTAATAGATATATAGATACATTATTTTAGAATTTTTTCTTATACGTTTCTATATGCATATATCTATCTAATAAAAAATATTTACCCCATACAATAGGGCCAATTATTTATGGACGCGTAACTTCTTTCCTCTCATATATTTACTGCATGGTAAAAGACATGATACAATAGGGTCAATTATTTCCATATTCTTTTTTTTTTTCTTTTGAGAATAGTTATTTCCGTATTCAAATATCTGTCATGTTGGCTCTTGACAAGATCGGGGCACCGATCGACGTCCCGCGAACTGCTGGCTCTTTTTCTAGTCCCTTTCGACGCAGACGTGAGCTCAGGCGGTGTGAATCGCGGCCATCTTCTTCGACCGCCCCTGTTCTTCAAATTTCCGACAGTTGACAGCAATTCCGGCGACGTCAAGCTTCAAGGAGAGCCTCAATCAACTCCCCTTTGCCTCTGGGTAATTTCCTTGTATCCCCTTCCAGTTAGGGAGCTGTTGAGGTGAAACCACCATGAACGGCGGAGCTGGAGCGGCTGTGACGCTCGATCAGGCCAAATCGACCACTGATTCGACTAACAGAGCACGGATTTGAGCTCCTCAGCGAATTTTGAGTCCAGCGGTAGCATCTTTGCAGGATTCTGGGTGGACCCGACTTTTCAGCCACCGCGCACGGCGGCGTTGATGGCGGTCTGGCGAGTCTCGAGAGGCTGACTCATCATCATCTCGTTCTAGTTTCAAATCCGAAATCCAAATTTACAATTGGTATATTTACGATTCAGTAGTTTAATTTCATTATAAATTGGGAAATTTAGAAATGTTGATTATTAATTAAATTGGTTTAATTTACAGTTGAGTAAATTAAATAAGATATTATGTGAATTAAATTGTTAAATTATGGATGAAATTAATAAATTATGAAATTATCAATTAAAGTAATAAAAATTTGTAAGTAGTATAAATTTAAAATTAAGATAATTAAATTATTAATGAATTAAATAAAATAGAATTTCTAATTTATTAAATGAAGTTGACCAAAATTTATGAAAATTGTTAATTGAAAATGACAATAATTGCTTGGCCGTGCAAAATGCAAATGGGACAGTTAATGAATAAATGAGAGGAATATGGAGAATGGTGGTTGAGAAAATTGAATTGTTTTACCTAATTGATGGGTTGTGTATATTGTATTGATAATAAAATTTTTAATTCTAATAACTCAAATTATAAATCAAATGTTGTCAAATTTAATAGAAAAAGAAAAGAAAGAATTGATTTATTGAATAAAATAACAATTGATATTATTAAATAAGAAAATAAAATATGAAAGAATGAGTTAATTAAGAAAATACAAAATTTGATTTGTAATTGGTCAAATGAAATAAAACATTTGAAAATAAGTAAATTAAGGGGATTTAAGGATTTTACTAGAAAACCTTATTATATTAGTTGACAAAATAAATAGAGATTTAAATAATTATATAAAAATTTGGTTTTAATAGATAAATTAAACAATTATTTTAAATGGTAATTAAGAAAAGAAGTTAGCAAACTTATTGAGAAATAAAATATAATTTCTTAAATAAAATTAAGATAGTGTGAGAATTCAAAATATATATATATATTTGATTTTAATAAATGAAATAAATAGATAGACTTAAATAAATTAATGATTTCATGTAACTATTAAAGTAAATAATAGATTTAATGTGTTAAAGAAATATAGACTATAAAACGATAAATAAATTTATGAAAAAATTAAGTTAAACAATCTGCTAAAAATATAATTTTATGACATTTAAGAAAAATAGAGAGTAAAAATAAAATGATGAATAAGAATATTAAAGAATTTAAATATCAATAAGAAATGAAAACAGAGAATTGAAAAAATACTGTATAAATTATTTATAGGTTGAGGATTAAGAGTCTGTCGTGAAAGTCTTGTTGATCTGTGGAAATAAATTTTTACTTACAAGTGGGTAATAATATATAATGTTTTACTAAATTCATGCTACATGATTCATTCAATGCCTTATGCCTATTATTTTTAAATTCTTACATACATGGTATGTGAATGAATGATTGTACAATAATAAATGTTGTGAATAATTACTTTATGCATAATGATATGTGATTGATGTGTGGGAGTTGAAACGATGTGAATCACCTGGGTTGAGAACACCGATATGATTAGAATGCTAACAGTGGACTGTAAGCGATGAGAGTGACGCCTCCCTTGTGTACTTTAGATTAAAATGTTATTATGAAAAATGTTTTATGAGAAATATCATAAATGAAACTTTTTTGCCTGAATGAGGATAAGCTCTCTGAGTACACAAGTTACAGGACCATTACCGTGGATATTAAAGCATGCTTGTGAATAATCATGGTCATTTTGAGGTGATTTTACTGACTAACGACTACTTGATGTGCATATGATTGCTGTTATCTGTGGATGTTATAATTTACATTATGTGAATGGAGAATGCTCAATTAGAATACTTTAAATATCATTCGTGTGAATACGTGAGTTTAGTATTATATTATTATTCATTGAGTTTTATACTCACCCGCTCTCCTTTAATTTTTTTTCAGAAAAGTATAAAGTTGTTTGTAATATTACTTTAAAATTTATTTTTTCTTCCCCTCAAAGTTAGACAAGGAAATGTTAGAGGTAGAAATCTACAGTTATGATAGGATTCTATGAATGTAATAATAATGTTAAAGTGTATGTAATATTTTATTGGAATAATTGAGTTTAAAGAAAATAAGGTCTTGTAACAGTTTGTATAATTATTAATATAATGGGTCGCCCTATGGAATATTTTTATATTGTTATGGAGTTGTAATCAATATTTACGCTTACTATGGGTTTTGGTAGGTTTAAACTTTCTCAGGCCCTAGTGTTGGTCCAGTCTATGAAAATGGGTCATAACAATAAGTAACTTATCATTGTTTAAGAATAGTCTCGTACAGTTTAAAAATAATAAAATAAGATGATGAGTATTTTTTTTTCTATTTTGATTTGTTTGATTATAATTTTTAGTTTTTTAGTAAATTATAAAGATATAAATTTAGTTTTTCTTTTTATGATAAGTTGAATATTTTCAAGTCAAATATTTGATATCTTTAAATTCAATTTATTGTTTGTCTAGCTATATCGAATTTATAACGAAAAAGATTGGCTTTTCTTATTTTGATTTAAAATCAAAGAATTGGGTTGATGTGAAATTAGTGGTTTTAACTTTTAATTTTTTTTTACTGATTGAGAATTCGAATATTTATATATGGTCATATATAAACAGAAGGTTCAAAATTTTCTTTTTGTTGACTATTCATTTTTTTTTATTTTTAACTTTTTTTCTATTGTTTTAATTTAATTGTTAACTTTAATTTTTTTAGTTTATTGCCGGTTGAAAGAACATTGTGGTATTTCATTGTGAGTCATTTACTTAGTTTTATTTTTTCATTTTATATTTTATTTAGCTTAATCTTATTTTGTTTATTTTTATAGGGATTTAAGTGTGTATAATTTCAAAAGATTTAAATATGTTTTATGTAATGATGAATTAACTATTCTGTTTTAGTAGATTTTTTAATTTTATATTTTCAATTAGATAAATATCTACAAAATAAAAATTAAGTATTTATATTATTTTAAATATCTACAAGACTTTAAATCTAATAATAATTTTAATCACTTTTTCTGTAAAAAATAAATTTTTATAATTTATTCAATATATATATCTAATAAAAAATATAATTATTATATAATCGAACAAGTAACTAGTTTGTAACAAGTTAAAAACAGGCGTGTATATATTTGAGATTGTGTTCACTATTTGTAACGCAAAAAAGTAGAATTATTTATAACGCAAACCTTTTTTTTTTTTTTAAAACGTAGACATTCTCATTAATGGTATTATAAAATAATAATAATAACTATTAATAAACCAATAACTCAAATGCAAGGCAGACAAAATAAAGTTAAATTGGAGCAGTGGAACCTCGATGATCCATGGCAGCTGGCCCCACTTGTCTAATCTAATAATATTCAAAAAGGAAAGCTATCATTTAGCAATTAAGCATTAACTGCGTCAGCAATATAAATCCAATCAAGGAGTCGTATGAATCGCTCACTCTCTGCAACTCACACCACTTCTTTTCCTCTTGGATTGTTTTGTCGAACCTGAATAACCAAAAACAAAGATGAGCATCAACAAAATCCTTCGATCCACTCTCAAAAACCAGGTATCTTTAATACTTGAATATCAATTTTCCGTCCTTGCAATTTTTTTTTCTTTTTGCATGTTCCTTGAAAGCTTGGTGTTCCTACTTTTGCGGATCATATGAATATGTCCCTTAATGTTTTTCTTATTTTGTTTAGTGAATCTTGTTAAAGAAGTGAAAAAAGAGTTGCCCTTGTGGGACAGACAGATTATTCTTGTTTGCTTCTTTACCCGTCTGTGTCTTTTCAAGACCATCAATATAATGTTTCTTTTTTCTCTTTTTACTCTAGGAGTAGTATTTAAATTGGAAGATGGCAACTTTTTATTCTATAATCTTCAGTTTTGAGGTTCTGTCTGGTTGGTGAGGAAATGCTTGAGGAATAGTGAATGGATATTGTGTTTTATTTTATTTTTTTGGTTACATTATTTTTTAAGAATCCCCAAATGAATAATATTGGCTGACAGCCTTTGGTGGATCTGCAGTTGTTTATGTCAAGGGAGAGTGATAAACTCTGGTCAGAAATCCCTTTCTTATTTAATTCCAAGAACTGCATTTTTGCCTAATGCTCAAGAGACTTTATCTTTATTTATACATTGAGTGCTGCATGTTCAATGCAGTAGTTAATTTATTCGTTGAATAAAATTACTGCCTCAGCTGTTATAGAGTTGATTTTGTAGTTATGCAACAATGATACAAGTGCAAATTTCTTTCAAATTGTTGTGCCTATATCTACCTTCTCACACAAATTGATCCATTGATAATTGAGTAATTTTGCAGGCTGTTCAAACGAACTTTGAATCTTTTGTTTCTTCAATAAGCTTCTTTAGTCATTGTTAATGGCTTTTTCATGCATGTTTTTTTTTTCTCTGTGTTTTAGCTTGGTTCACACAGCAAACATGTTACAGCTTCTGGAAGTTCACTGAAGCATCTTGCTTCGGCTCCATGCCTGGCCAAATTGTATGGCACAGAGGCATCTTTGCAAAAGGATGACTCAACGACTGATTCGAGGGATGGTAGAGGGTAAGTTGTGTTTCTATGTTTATGATTCATACCTCTCTCTTCTTCTCAACCTGTGATTTTATTCTTTTCTGACATCAACATATTTCGCAAAATTGCAGTTATGTATGATTAATTGCTTCATTTTTATGTTTGTGGAAGGAGTTCAATCAAGAACTTGGAAAGTAGCTAATAACTCTTGATTATTACAGTTATAAGGGGCATGATATGTTGGCACCTTTCACTGCTGGGTGGCAGAGTACTGATTTGCATCCTCTTGTCATAGAGAAGTCTGAGGTAAAATGTTCTTTGAAATTCTTTGATTGCCATTTGTTGTATTTTGGTTACAGAATGCTTCTTTTTACTCATCTATATAATTTTCTCCTCTTAGCTGCATAACTAACTGGAACTTGATCAATGTTTCTAGGGTAGCTATGTTTATGACATTAATGGGAAGAAGTATCTTGATTCTCTTGCTGGTCTTTGGTGCACTGCTTTGGGTAATGATAATACCTTCTCATCTTTTCTTCCTCATAGAGCACCATCTATTGTCATTGCTTTGTTTATCTTGAATTTTTTATGGTTGTTGCACTTACAAGTTGTTTCAGTTATCATCTGATGTTGACATTTTGAATCCACTTGATCAGTTGAAATGGATTAATAGAAGGGCTGAAAATCTGTCCTTTAAAGAAATTCAAATAGGGCCGAGATTCTGAAAATGTATTCTATCTCAATCTCAACTCATGAAAATATCAACAAGCATCTAAGGAGAGCTGATATGATTTTATTGTTTGGCTAGCTAATTGCTTGGACACATATGATATATTAAAATGATTATAATAATGCTTTGCATGTACATTATGAATCTTCAAATTATGAATTGAATAGACAGTAAGAGCCTCTATGGAATAAAGTGAAGGAAATTGTTGGCGAAAAAAGGGGGCCAGCAGGGTACTTACTCTTTATTGACGTTGAACAATTCTTATAAGCATGTTTCATATAAGTTAATCTTTCTCTTGCCATCTAAGTCATATCTTGTTTTAGAATTCATTTACCTAGACCCATTCTATGGGTCCATCTGTGGACCAAATTAATGAAAAATAAAATTTTGTTGAAACGAGGATATTTCTATATATTATTGTGATAAAAAGGATAAACTGGGAAATATTTTTAGAAGAACCTCCTTTTCGATTAGTTTGGTCCATGGATGAGCCAATAAACCAGGTCTAGGCAAGTCTAATCCCTCTGTCTTAAAGTTTTTTGTCCAAAAGTATGTCCCCAATTTCATCTTTGCTCTATTGATTAGATATTTCAAATTTATTATTTACAAACCAGATTAAAATAAATAGAAAAAGGCTTAAAATGACCAAGAACATAAACTAAAAATGATAAAAAAGAACTGCATATTGGCCAACTGCACAAATGAAAAATGAGAGAGAGTAACTATTTTTTTGGAAAGGTTTTACTAGATGGGATATGGATATGGTTGTTAGCCAAGGCATGTTTTGTAGGACATGATATTGTGCTAAACATCTATTGACCGATAAAAAATGATAATAAAAAGACCAATTCTCCTCCATTTTTATAAAATGATGTAAAATTAGGAGTATCATGAAATAGTTCCCTTAGTCACTTCATATCATAGTACTTTATTCAATCTGTAAGAAGGTTTGATACTGAACGATTGTGAATATTCAGACATACTTTCTTGCAATTCACGCTCTTCATTCATTTCTTCTTTTCAGATGTGGGAAAATTAAATTGTGACAAGTAGTTGCATTTCAGGTTTTATAAGATAGGATCACAATTAGCTAGAACCTAGAATAGCATATTGTCCCCAACTGTAACTAGTTCTCATTATGTACTTGTGGATGGAAAAAATCGGAAACATTTGCTCATTTAATCTTGTCTATCTGCAGGGGGAAGTGAACCACGGCTTGTGGCTGCTGCAACAGAACAATTGAATAAGTTACCATTTTACCACTCCTTTTGGAATCGTACAACAAGACCCTCTTTGGTATTCACATAGTCTATTATTCTCATGTTCCCTTCCTTAGTAAGATTTTTGATTAACTAATTGATAATGCATGATCAGTGAACATCTTGTTTCGTTCTCTCTCTAATGGATGCTTGCATAAGTCATCAGAAAATATTTGATTGCTTTCATCCGAAACTTTTCTCTAATGGATGCTAACTTATTTGGCAGGATCTTGCAAAGGAACTTCTACAAACTTTTACTTCAAGCAAAATGGCAAAAGCCTTCTTTACAAACAGCGGATCAGAAGCTAATGACACTCAGGTTTACTTATTATTCATAGGCACTTCTGTTATTGTTGTTGCCATTGTTGTACTACTACTATGATGGCTGCTGTTCATACTTTTGATTCTTATATAGTTGTTCTTCCATTAACTTTTTAGCAATCTTGATGATGTTGCATTTGAGCTTAAGTTCTCAAGATACTCCTGTTATTTTTATTGCCATTGTTGTACCACTGCTATGACGGCTGCTGCTGATACTTTCAATTCTTACATAATTGTTTTTCCATTAATTTTTTAGCAATCTTGATGATGTTGTATCTGAGCTTAAGTTCAAGATACTTAAGGTGTTAAAAGAAAAAAAATTGCAAATAGAAGAATGTAAGATATCACCATAATTTTTTTATAAATTGGAGATCCAGAGTTTTTCCATTTAATGACACATAAGTTAGTGGAATAGAAAAGATTGTAAATTCAGTTTGTTGTCTAAGCTCCCATGTTTGATGAGTCTGATTATAATATCCAAGCATCAAATTGGTGATGGTTATCAAGGATATAAGAATTTGAATAAGCAAAATAAACTTGGATGTCATATCAGAATCATGCTTTTATATTGCTATATTTGATGTTTATTAAGATGTTAATGTGATGCTGATAATACATCTGTGCTTTCATTTTTTCTTTTTTTTGATTACCAAAAGAATCACTATAATTTTTTCTTGATAATTCTTTACCAATTTAATTTGTAGGTGAAGCTAGTTTGGTACTATAACAATGCTCTTGGTAGACCAAATAAGAAGAAATTTATAGCCCGTGCAAAATCGTATGTTTAACTAAAAAAACTAGTGATCTTTTTATTGTTGCTTTTTCTTTTTTGGCATTAATCCTAATTACTAATCATACAAATTTTGCATTTTGGCAATGATCTCAGTTATTAATTATAGAAAATTGCATTTTGGCAGTTACCATGGTTCAACTTTGATATCAGCCAGTCTTTCTGGGTGAGAGAATTATAAGCTTGTTCAACTGGTGTTTAATTATGAAAATCTTAGTACCATTAACTCATAGATACAAATTACAGACTTCCAGCATTGCACCAAAAGTTTGATCTCCCCGCTCCATTTGTCTTGCACACTGACTGCCCCCATTACTGGCGTTATCATCTTCCAGGTTGCTATATTACTTCTGCAACTCCTGTGATGCTTTCTAAAATAATATATTTTTATTATAGTCATGCTTCCATGTTTCAGGTGAGACAGAGGAGGAATTCTCAACCAGGTTAGCTAAAAATTTGGAGGATCTCATCCTGAAAGAGGGACCAGAGACGGTTTGATTTTGACCATCATATATAGAAACTCATTAGAACTAGGAGGATTGGTTGGTGTTGCTCACCTGCTGTAGATGTTCATTTCAGATTGCTGCATTTATTGCGGAGCCCGTCATGGGGGCAGGAGGAGTGATACCTCCACCTGCAACTTATTTTGAAAAGGTAAGATGTCACTTGATCATGTTTTACTTCAGATGGAATCTTCTAGATAGAAATCCTGCTTTGGTGCTTACATGGTTAAAATATCTGATGCTCTTTCAAAATGTTGTTGAAATTCTAATTTGGGTTTGAGATGATGCCTTTTAGATGGAACATGCCTACTTTGATGCCTATGCTGTGAAAAATGCCTTATTGCTGATTGTCCTTTTCTAATGTTGAAATACTTGTTTGGGTTGAGATGACATTTTTGGACAGTAAAAAAATGCCCCAAGTGATGCTTATATCATGAAAATTTTCTGTGTTGCTGGTGGCTTTTCATATATTTTTGGAATACTTATTTGGGCTATTGGAGGTTTATTTGAATTCTTCACTTCGTTTTGTTCTTTTCTTTATCAGCTCTATGCTCACTCGCCATTAGGCTGTATGCACTTTACAATTATTCTATCATATTTAATCTTTTGCAGGTGCAAGCTGTTGTAAAAAAATATGACATTCTTTTTATCGTAGATGAGGTACTCGCTACATCTAAGCATGTTATGTCTATTCAAATATTTCCAAGAATGTTATGTCTAAGCTCTCCAATACTGGCAATTCAAGCTTGCTTTCTTTATTTCTGATTACTGTAGGTAATTTGTGCTTTTGGAAGGCTTGGAACAATGTTTGGGTGTGACAAATACAACATTAAACCAGACCTTGTATCTGTAGCAAAGGTAAGGTTGGATAAATTTTGTTTACATCATTGTCACGACCTAAGACAGTATTTCATTTCTTTTCACGTTCTGGGTTTGGGTTTCCAGGCGCTTTCCTCTGCATATTTGCCAATTGGAGGTGTTATGGTTAGCCCGGAAGTTTC
The DNA here is from genome assembly GCA_948099535.1 of Jatropha multifida. Classification (NCBI taxonomy): domain Eukaryota; kingdom Viridiplantae; phylum Streptophyta; class Magnoliopsida; order Malpighiales; family Euphorbiaceae; genus Jatropha; species Jatropha multifida. The sequence goes on from CANUEX010103843.1 coordinate 23,782, forward strand.
AGATGTTATACACTCACAAAGCAACAAACTTGGTATGTCGATGCACTCATCAAAATACTGTCCAAATCAATGTTACAATAGGGTGCTTGACATTAACTCTTTTATATCAGGCTCTTTTTCTCATGGATTCACTTATTCTGGCCACCCTGTATCATGTGCTGTTGCCATTGAAGCACTCAAGATATACAAGTATGTGTCTTTCTGCATTTCTCTATAGAATTGGAATATCATCTCAATATCTTGATTCAATGAAATGTTGCGTTACATACTAGGCATAAATGCCAAGCAATGGTCTATAATTCTCAAAATAGCAAACCATGTGGTTAATGCATAGTGATAGTGTATGTCTTGGTACAGTTTCTTATCATAAACTATGGTATCAGTAGTCCATTTGCCTGTAAATTACCTTGGTTGAGATCGTTCACTGGTTGGTCATTCATGATACAAGAGCATCATTTTCATATTTCAGGTTGACAATTTTTCATGAAAAATTTTGTGAGTGAAATCTGTACTTTGCAGGGAGAGAAACATTCCTGAGCAAGTATGTAAAATTGCTCCAAAATTCCAAGACGGTTTAAAAGCGTTCTCTGACAGTCCCATCATTGGAGAGGTATGTGCTCTGTCTGAAACATTTTAAATTTATATTTTAAAGTGGAGAATACAAGTAACGTATACTTATATTGTAATATCTTCATGATGCTGTAGATTCGGGGAACCGGCTTGATTCTTGGTACAGAGTTTACTGACAATAAGTCACCTAATGATCCATTTCCTCCTGAATGGGGCAAGTTACTTCTTTTGCTGTTTGCCACTAGCCTTAAATATATAACGAGAAAATGCTTGGTTCCTGTTCTTCACAATGACTTTTTGTTTTTTCTTATGCTGATTATACATCTCCAAAAACAGTTCTCTGAAAATTTGTTCTCAAATTTCCCTATTTATATATGCTGGGATAAAATTATCATCATTAATTTTAAAAATTTCCTCAGTTGGTTGAAGAAAAAACAATTCTCTAAAAGAAAATTATTTTTGAGTTGTTTTTCTTTTTTTTTTTTGGTTAATTTATGCTAAAAATATTGAAAAAGAGAAGCAATAGAGATTCAACAAGCGCACATATTTCAGGGGAAGTTGCTTCCTGCCCATGGACTGGTGTTGCATTTACAAAATCATATAATCATAGTATACCTAAGCATTCATCTAATCAATTTCTCATCAATTATTCGAATTTATCTAATCTGTTTTATAATCCTTGTTGATAAATATTTGTTAACAATTGGCATTCAGGGATTGGTGCATATTTTGGAGCACAATGTGAGAAGCATGGGATGTTGGTTCGTGTTGCAGGGGATAACATAATGATGTCTCCTCCACTTACAATGAGCCCTGAAGAGGTTGATGAGGTGCGTTTTGTGGCCATTTTATTTATTATTGCACTGTTCAGAATAACCAAGAGAAAATCTGTTCTTTCATGTTATTTAAGCTGGTGCACGGAGAGAATAAGGTTATGCATCACTTAGAGGTTGGAAGGAATAAATTAAGAGCAAACCCATCAACACCATGGTTAAGCAGCATTTTACTTGGATAAAAAGTGTCATTAGAACTGAACCATCCATTAATCATGATAACAAAACTAATAACCAACTATTAAGTGTGAAGATAAAAAGTTAAGACAACTGTTGTGCATATGTGCATGCGTGCATGCACTGCCTTAAGTGTCCTTTTATAATTTTTAGCTTTAAAGTTTGCAAGTAACCTAAATGAAATTAAATATTTAGAAAAGAGTATAAAACATGAAATCAAACTTAAAATTTGGCAATTGAAAATGCGTTTTGATTAAAGACATGGAGCGCAGCATGAGTATGCTTGGAAGTGTAGGTAGCTCCTTGAAATATTCTTCTCGTAGTTTGACACATATTTTTCTCGTATTCTGCATGTTATGTGCATCTCTGCTCCCTGTTGCATTTGCAAGCCACTAAAATAAGTTGTATTAAAAAATGACCTAATACATAAATTTCACTCTATATTTTTGTCGATTATACTTGTGGCTCTTGAACTTTGCCGGGAACCCATCAATCCATAACCTTACACTTTCATATTTTAATAACGACTACGCCTCTCACCAAAATGAATATGAAAGTGTAAGATAACGATTGAACTGCAGCAATGTTAATTCATTTTATTGAGGGGCATAGTTTTATTAAGATGTGATAGTGCGAGTTCATGATTAGCTTTCCTCGATGATAATTCATTTCCTTTCCTCAATCTGAAGCTTTGGAATATTTTGGTTGCAGATAATTAGCATATATGGGAAGGCACTGAAGCACACAGAAGAAAGGATAAATGAACTCAAGTCTCAACAGAAAAAGCACTAAACTGCCATATTTCTTAGCTCTTTATGTAACAAAATAAATCTCTTTGGCACAATTAATAAAGCCTTGATAAGGGTGTTGCTCCATTTTTTATTTTTCTCTCCTTACTCCTCAAAGACGTTTTTTTTTTCAAATTTTAATTTTGGCATTTGTGGCAAGTGGATCCAATTTTATTCCAGTCCGGTCGAACAAAATTAGCTCTTTTAATAGATGTTTTGCTTCATTAGCATTTCATTAAACATTAAAATTTGTTCGATGATTTAAATAGTAAAATAGTAGTAAAATAATAAAGTTGGTGGATGGTAGTTGATTTTAAATTGATGAATTTGTTCCATAATTTAAAATTTGTGGATACGCTTAGCCTGCCTGCTATGCCCTTTAATTAGAGGTGATCTATATTCTTGGAAATTCCTTCTCAATCCCAACATATGCATTTTGGAGACGTTTGTCTATTAAAAGAGCTCTTCTTAATTATTGGCGTAAAAAAGAAAAATAAAATTCCACTTGCTGAAAATCTATACCTAACGTGCTTAATATGAGTAAAAATTTCCAGAATTCTATATTTTTCATATTATTAAAGCAATTATACTCACCTAAATTTTATCAAAATTAATAAAATTTATAATTGAAACCCTAAGCAAGAATACAATAGAAATTACAAATATATCTTAAAAATAAACATAATTTATCACACTTATGAAATAAAATAAATTCTAGATTTAAGAAATATCATGGGTTTTATACGTTTCATCCATTTAGGAATCTAGCAATTGTTTAAGAAAAAAAATAATTATTATAAAACAAGTTTTGCCTTAATAATTTTTATTTCTTGGACTGCTTCTCAGCCTTTCTTCTGGCTCTTCTTTCTCTAGAGCTGAGAGTTGGCCTGAAACCTCCTTCTCCACCTTCACATTCTGACTCATCCAAGTCCCTGAAAGATTTCTTCACAGAAAAAAAAATCAAATTAACAGAACGGAAAGAGGAAGAAAGAAAGAAAATCTAAAAGTTTAATATTTAGGAATGACAAATAAAAGGATACCTCTCTTAGCTCAGAAAAGCTCACGGCATAGAAAGTAACAGCAGCAGCAGCTACAATTCCCAGTATAGGCAGTGCCATTTGCAGCCCTGCTGCCTCCATTTTGTGTTTTATCTTCTTGCTGATAGATGATAAACTTTTAACCATCAGATAAGGTAAGGCGAAACCATATTTGTCTATGATTTTTTTTCTTTGGGTTTTGGGTTCGACTAAGTCCAATGGGTTTAAATACAGGCTTAATATATAAATTCATCCTTTTACATGACATGTCAAGGAATGAGGATGGAAGTTAGTCTACGTATTTTATGCTGTCGGCCTCACTCCGATCCATTTAATGAATGTGAATAATTATTATAAATGGATTTAAGACAGATACGAATATTAGACTTTGTATACCCACTACAAATTATGTGTTATAATAAATGGTTTTTGTTATAGATATTCTATCCATTTATTAATAAAAAATACATTTTAAATGAATCTGGATTGAGATAATTTAAAATTTATAGATACCTTATCGTTTAAGGAAACTTTAAACATATTTAAAATAGATAATAAAATTTTAAACAGGTTTCGATATAGGTTCTTAAATGTATATCTAAATGAGTGTGGGATGAATATGGAGTAAAATTGTAAACATATGGATACAAATACAGGTGGTCCAAATTTCGCAGATAACCAAACCGCTTTCATCCCTAGTCATGAAAAAACTCGTGTCATTTTCTATTTTTACTTTAATCTATTGGATTCTTCAATTTATTAAATTGGCACCTATAAATATTTAATTTGACTAATTAAACACCTCAATTTATAAAATTATTTCAATTAAACACTTGTTGGATATTTGAAAAATGTAAAAATTATATTTTCAAAGTTATATTAATCTCATATAAAATTAATATTTTACATATAAAAATTAAAAATTTTAAAATTTTTTATCGCTAATATAAGGAGGCATGAGATTATTAAAAAAATAAAATTCAGGGTATCATAATTTAACTTTCAAAATGATGCCCTTTTGTCACTCTTAAAATATGGAAATGGAAGGAATCTAAATATTTTGTTAATAGAACATCTTGAACGTTACTTTTCAAAAGCAGATTTTTTTAGTGTTAGAACAAATAATTGTAAATTGACCTAATATTCAAATGATTGTTTGAGAGGGGAAAAACTATTGATAGAAAAAAAAAATGAAAAAGGGTAGTGTGAGAATTTTCTCTTTTAACTTTTTTTATTGGTTAAAATGAAAGAATTTTCTCTTTCAAATTAATAAGGGTAATTTTTTTTTTACCAAATAATATCCGATGTATTAGAAATAACAAGAGTCAACAATAAATACAACCTTTAGAATTCTTGAACCAACATAACTGGTAGCAAGAGTTTATATAAAATTCACGATTAAGAGCCATTCTAGCTAATCTATGAGCATCTCCATTACATTGTCTTCTGACAAAATGGAAAGATGCATGAGAAAGCTGCACAACCAAATTTAAGATGTCTTGGATAATACCTTCAATGCTAATTGCAGGAGATTGACTCTTGTTTATTGCATCAATCACAATTTTTGAATCACCTTCAAATATTACTTTGGCAAATTTATGGTTAATAGCCATCTGGACAGCCTCTCTCGATACTAAAGCTTCAAGAATGAACGCGTTCGTCTGATAAGGAAGAAGTTTAACATAACAGGCCAGTACCTGATGCTCATGATTACAAGCTATAATTTCAATACTCCCTCTTTGATTTTTCGCATTTGTAATTGCATCAAAATTTATCTTGATGGTGTCTGTAGGTGGTGGAGTCCACAACAAAGTTATAGGATCCAAAGGGGCAGATGTTTGGTTGGAAGAGAGTGATCTCTAAATGCTTTATTAAACTCTTGTAAATTAAATTTTGCTCTTGCCAAGATCTCTTTCCAGTCCGTTTGCTTATCTTGAAACACGAGATAATTTCTAGCTTTCCATAGTTGCCATAAAATGAAGCTACCTAGAACTATCAAGTCTATATTATTCATGGATGATAGGTCATTCCAAATATTCTGCCAACATTCCTTGAAATTAGTACCATGAAGAATGGAGGATCTAAGTTGGAGAGGGGAGTGAATCCACATAGCTGTAGCTTGATGGCATTGAAAAAATAAATGTTTTTTTACTCTAGTTCACCACATAACTTACAAATATTTGAGTCATTTGGGAAGCGTTTGGCTAATACTTCATTAACTGGAAGGCTATTTTTTAAATCTCTCCACAAGAATATACGGATCTTATTTGGAATTTGCAAAGCCCACAACTTTTTCCAAACTTGTTGATCTCCACCATCAATATTAGATGCAATTCCTTGAGCATTAAGAGAAGAGATCTTTTGATTATAAACCACTATATACCCGGACTTTACAGAATACTTTCCATCTTTTGTAAAATGCTAGATTAATTTTTCTTGGCCTGAAGTACCACTAATGGGAATAGACAAAATGATACTTGCATCTTCCCTCACATATGTGTTTTGAATCAACTCAACATTCTAATGGCATGTCCTCGAGTTAATAAGTTGAGACACCCAGTAGGGGTTTCTATTGTTATGATTCAGCAGATAAGGTTTAAAAGGGAACTTTGTTGGTAACCAGCGATCATTACAGGCAATTGATTTTCCATTTCAAACCTCCCATCTAAGACCTTGTAGGAGAATTTCCCTTGTAAAATGCTTCGCCAACCCCAAGATGGATTACCACCAAGCTGAGCCTCCATAAAGTTCGAGTAAGGAAAATATTTACCTTTTAGAACTTTGGATAAAAGAGATTAAGGGTGAGAAACAAGTCGCCAGCATTGTTTACCAAGGAGACCAAGATTAAAGCACTCAAGGTCTTTGAAGCCTAGACCACCAAATGTTTTGCTTCTACAAATAGAGTTCCAAGAGACCTAGTGTTGTCTCCTTTCTCCTTTTTTTTTTGCCCTACCAAAATTGTGCCACCATTGAATTAACTTGATGACAAAATGTGGTAGGAAATTTGAAACAAGTCATAGCATATGCAGGGATTGCCGAGATAACTACTTTAATGAGTACTTCTTTACCTGCAGAAGAAAGGAGTTTTTCTTTCCAACCCATCAGTTTATGACTTATTTTAGTATGAATTTCAGCAAAAGCTTTTCTTTTTTATCTTTGAGATGGCAGATGGAAGCCCCAAGTATTTATCTTGTCCTCTAACATTGTTGGTTTTCAAAATATCAGCAAGATGGCCTCTGAGCGCAATAGGAGTATTACGGCTAAAAAAGATTGAGGATTTTTTCTTATTAATCAATTACTCACTTGCTAGGCTGCACTGGTCAAGAAGTCTTTTAAGACGCAAAATTTGTTTATCCACTGCCCTACAAAACAAAATAGAATCATCAGCAAACAACAAATGCGATATAGGAGGAGATCTTCTTGCAATTTTGATTCCTTAGATGTGGCCTTCAATTTTTGCTTGATGAATCATATTAGAAAAACCTTCCACACAGATAAGAAATAGATAAGGGGAGATTGGATCTCCCTGTCGAATGCCTCTGGAAGGTGTAATAAAGCCATTGATTTTCCCATTAATTTTAATGGAATATGTGACTGTTGTAACACATTCCATGATCCATCGAATCCATTTCTCATGAAAACCAAAAAATTCATCATGTGTTCAAGGAAACTCCACTCAACAGAGTCATATGCTTTACTGACATTTAGCTTAATAGCCATATCATATTGGTTTCCTTGATGTCGAGTTTTTAGGGAATGCATAAGTTCATGAGCAAGAAGGATGTTATTTGAAATGAGTCTGCCTTTAACAAAAGCAGCTTGGTGAGCACCAATAATTTGGGGCATAATTTTTTGAAGTCTATACACCAATACTTTTGAAATAATTTTATAAAAAATAGTTCATAAACTGATCGATCTTAAATGTTGCATGGTTCTTACCTCTTTCACCTTTGGGATCAAAGCAATAATGGTATGATTAATGTTCTTTAGCATTTTTCCACCATCAAAGAAGTTACAAACAACTTTTTGAATATCCTCTTTCACTACATCCTAATATTCTTGAAAGAAACGCCCTGTCATTCCATCATCCCCTGGAGCTTTAGAAGGATGAATACTAAAGACTACTTGATGAAATTCTTCAGCAGAGACTGGGGAAATGAGCATGTCATTAGCTTCTAGGCTGACTCTTCTAGTAAAACCCTATGAAACTATGTTGAAATTGTGGGGTTTTGATGTAGTGAACATATTTTGGAAGTAATTAAGAGCCACAATGGTAATCCCCATTTGTTCATCTCTCCAAATTCCTTTATCATCTTCAATGCCGAGGATAGAATTTCGTTTATATCTTTGAATTGTCTTCGCATGAAAAAATACAGTGTTTCTGTCACCTTTCTACAATCAAACTTGCCTAGATTTTTTAGCCCAGTAAGCTTCCTCCTTGAGAACCTCAGCTCTGATTTGATTCTCTAGAGATCTCACCACTGCATTATTCCACGCTGCCCCTTGAAATTTAATAGCATTAAGAGATTCCTTGAGCTTCTTAAGATGCTTTTGGGAATTATGATGGTTGTTTTTTCCCCATAAATAAAGAGCTTGCCTGCAACTTTTGATTTTGTAAAAACATTAAACAAAATAGAGCCCTTAGTTTCATGTTGCCACACCTTCTTTATCACCTCTCTAACTGCTGTATCAGAAGTCCACCGATCATCAAAGAAAAAATATTTTCGGCTTCTACGATGAGTGCTAATCAAGTTTAGCAGAATAGGTCTATGGTCAGACCCTAAACCATCCAAATGGTAGACTTTAGCTTTGGGGAACTTGATGATCTAAGAACTAGAAGCTAAACATCTATCTAGGCGTTCTTGGATATTCTCTTCACCATTTCTTCTATTATTCTATGTCATTAGGGGCCCTTGATATCCAATATCAACAAGACCCAGGTCATTCACAAAATCTCTAAACACATTGACCTTGCCTGCACTAGACCATCCTCCTCCTCCTTTTTTCTCTGAATGCGAAAGAATTGCGTTGAAGTCCCCTATAATGAGAAAACAATCAGAAATAGATTGCTGATATTGAATAAGATCATGGAATTGTTCTTTTTGCATAGTTGCATTACTACTAGCATAAATACATATTAGATCCCATTGCAACTCAAAATTGTCTCCACCAACTTTTGCGTGAAAAAAGAAATTTTCTGATTTGATAACTACCACATTTGCATCCCGTCGCCATGCCAAGGCCAAACCCCCAGATTTACCTTCAGGTGAAATAAAGGCAAAGTCTTGGTACTCATATTTCTGTAGAACTTTTGTCACAAACTCATTGTCATTTTTTGATTCAAAGAGGAATATAATATCCGGGGAATGGGAATCGCAAATCCCTTTCAAGTTGTGAATTGTCAGGGGGTTCCCTAAACCCTGACAATTCCAACTTAAGAGCTTCATTGGTCCTCTTAGAGCCATTTATGGCTGGCTTCCTCCACTATTTCTTAATCAAAACAAGGTTTTTTATTTGAAGAAGAGGGATTTGTATCAATGGCTTTTTTATGACAGCTATTTATAAATGTTTCCTACTTTCTCTCGACATCTTTTGCCTCTATACCCAACACTTTTTCTATATGAATCCCTTAGTTCTGGCCAACCTTTTCCAATGCTTCCTTCTAGATTGAGGTTCTGGAACATTATCATGAATGAGCTCATAATATTTAGAAGCTTCACTTAAAAGGGTGCTTTGATTTTTTGAATTTAGATGAGGAAAGAGGATTTCTTTAGTAATTATAATGAGCTTGTCCATTGACATTAAGTCTAGGGGGTGCTGGCCTGGTGGAAACAGATAATTTGGTTTAGTTTGGATTGGGTTAAGATTTTGGCAAAACGCTTGCTTCCTAGTGTGCCACATAGATTTAGTTTTTGGGCTTTGGGTATGCGAAGGGAGGGTGAGGTTTTAGGAACTTGGTTGTAAAGGTTTTGGATTTGGGCTTGTCGGTTGGACTGATTGATCATAACCTGATATTTCTAGGTCCAAGTCTAGAAAAGGTTTGTGGCCATCTAGAATGTCCTAACTCTAACCACTAGAGGAATTGTTCATTTTGGATCAAGCTGGCTCCCCCATACAAGATAGGCAAGATTCGCACGGTTATGTCCCGCAGGTGAAATGGGAACTTCCCAAGAGGTCACCCATCTTGGGATTTTTGTCAAATGAGTACGTTTAACCCTGGAGTTCTTCCAACTCTCCAGCCATTCCACCAAAAGGCGCCTCTGATGATTAGTTACCCCCTTTTCGATATATGATCCGATTCATTTCTATGTCTCGCATTCCACTACCCTAGCTAGCCTGCCATCCTAGAAGCCTGCCATCCTAGAATCTTGCCAGGAGCCCTGCTCTACCCACCCTTTTAGGATCGCTTTGTCAGGTTGGGATGTCACACCATCTTAGATTGAAGGGGAGTGTTGGGCTGGTTTTGAATGTGGGTCTAGAGCTGTATTAGAAGTACCAGGTGGTTGGTGCAGTTGAGGTACATTTAATGACTGTGAAGACTGAAGTAAAAGGCTTACCAGGTTATGATGGCCTTGATCAGATGCTTTTTGAAGACAAGAGATATTTAGATCTCCACATGTCAATTCCTTAGAGGAAGAGAGACTACAGTTACCTTCATTTGAATTTTTAATCAATTCTTGTTTCTAACATGTAGCTTCATTTTTAGGAGGCACATTTAATTGATTAGCCTCTATGACAGAGTCGTTCTTTAGAACATGCCCTGCTTGCATCAACTCATCTCTTTCCTGTAGAAGTTGTTGGGCATGAAACTCTAATTGATGATGCACCAGCTCCTCATCTATCTCCTCCTTTTGGTTAGAACGACTGGCTGCTGGAATTGCTCTAAGCCAAGGCCCATATTTCAGTTGTGACTCACTAGATTGTCCTTGACATTCATCCTTCCATTTAGCATTGCAAGCTCGAATTATATGACCTATTCGGCCACAATAATAACAGATATCTGGCATTTTTTCATAGCGAAAGTTCACCCACTATAGATCTCCATTTGCTTTTTTATTATCAAATCCTAGCAACAATGGTTGATTCACATTCACATTAAATTTTAGTCTTAAGTATTTTTGCCATACCCCAGCTTCATTCAACTTCAAATCTGCTTCTATCAAACCTCCAAATAGTTGGCCTATCATATTTGCATTGGTATTGTTAATTTGATTTGGAGGTATACCATGAGCTTGAACCCAGAAAGGAGATATCATAAACTCTATATCATCAAATGGTTTCTCTTGAGGCCACTCTGAAGGACCAGGTGTTGGTTATGAATATACCATGGTCTTCCTGAAAGGACTTTTTGAACATCTTCCCTATTCTGAAAGGTAAACACGAAAGTATTAATTCCTCTGGCATAGATTGAGAATGTACCTTTGCATTTCCATGATCTGATCATAACTTCCTTGATCACCTCTGAATTGAATTTCCTCATGGCAATCACTTTTTCAACAAGTACATTTTGGTTATTAATGCTCTCATTTTCAATTTTGAACAAAACAAGGACCAGGCTACTTTCATGTTCTCGTTTGGTGAGCTGATTCTTATTTATGACTGAGTTAACTGTTGTCATAATGGAGGAAAGGCTAAAAACTAAGAAAACTCAGAATCAGATTTGTAGGTAAAACTGCAGATTTGTGAATGGGTTAGTAATAGCATTAATGAGACACAGAGAATTAGAAGTCATAGAAAAATCACATGTGAAGAGAGGAAATCAATAAGAGAAGGGACCCTAGACAAAGGCATCAACCCAGGAAGGAGAGAGAGAACTCGAGCCCCCAGTAAGTTATACTTTCACATAAGTTAATAATAAGGGTAATTAGATTATATAAGCAATTAGATCAGTTTAGATTAATAAAAGCAATTAGATCAGTTTACTATTACTTGCTCTGGAAATAATGATATTCTAAAATATAAATTCAAATCTTTTATGGGATTATTCATATTATCAATTAAAATTATAAAAGATTAACTCATAATTAAATTATTTATTAAATATAATAAAATAAAATGATTATATACAGGTGGGTATAATATAAATAATTCTAATTCAGGTATGAGTGAAATTATTAATGAATTTAACTATTTATTAAGCAAATTATGCTTTTTTAATTATTTTTTAAAAAAATTTAGAGGTTACAATTCTTTTTATTTATATAAGAAAATTATTGATTACATTGGCAAAAAAACACGTCATTTAGTCGACTCATCAGTAGCTAAACTCTTAAACTCTATCGCTAATTTTACGTCATGATTTGCGACCGATTAGTTTGTTAGTAGTTATACCTATCGCTATCAAGTTAGCTATGAAAATTAATTATTGTTATTGCTTTATTGTGATTAGGGATAACAAAGGGTTGGGTATACGTTTAAAATGTACTATCCAAATTTGAACCTCAATTCAAATATAAATTAGATACGCAAACTCGTCTCGAAATTCACTTTTAGTATCAGAATATATCTAGAACTCGATTATAATTCCTCATTTTATTTTTATTTTTCAAAAATAAAATAAATAAAAATTATAAAATTATTATTTTGGCTTAATAAAAATAAAAAATAAATGTTAAATATAATTATAGCATTAATTATTATTAGAAAGATGAATACATTTAATTTTCTTTTGAGAAAAATGATTATTTTAAATATTTTTAAAATATTAATTAAAGAGGTAATGGGTAGCGGATACCCAAATCCTTAAATCTAAACCCGACTTAAACCCAATACAGGTAATAAACATACTACCCAAATCTATGCCAAAATCTATTTATTCATTATCAAAACCTACCAAAATTAGGTTGAATCGAATTGGGTACTTGTCAGATCGTGTAAAATTCTAATTCCTAATTGCGACTAACGTATTTCATCGCTAAGTGTAATATATTGATCGCTAACTTGGTAGTCTAGTTTTTAATAAATCCGTCATTGTTTGGTCGATGCTAGTCGCAAAACAACAAAAATAGTCAACTAAATATAAGTCATTGGTGGTCTCAAATCAATCACTAAAGCATAAATAATTATTCTAGTGTTTGTCGCGCATTATATATAAAGTCAAGCTTCTATACAAAATATTCATTTAAATATAAGTAATGTGTAACAAATAAACATCTAAATTATAATGTCTCGATCAAAGATGTAGGAGGATCTATGATGGCTGGAGGTGATGGAGGAGGAGTTAAAGTATCAGTCAAGTTGGAGTAGGAGTTATAGCAGTCGGAGGCGCTCGTGGAGGAGCTATAGTAGGCGCAGGATGCATAGAAGATGAAGGAACAACATATCAATCTCAAGCAACATTCATGTCCGTCATCTACTGCTATTGTGCCATAATCTCTGCAATTTGTCGCTTCTACTTATCAAGCCGAGTCTGGATGTCACAGATCTCATTGGTATTGCGCTTGAGCTGCAATTGTGATGAGGCTCTAGTCGCATAATTAACAGGACGGTAGTACTAGGTCATTGCTTACAAGTCAATGCTGTATACTTCTCTCTTCTTCTCTCCTCTGATGGCTTCACAATACAGCAAAGCAAGATCTACTTCGATAGGTGTAAACCCATCTTTAACAGGTTGTGAAGACGTGGCCCACTATAGAGCATTCATGTAATTATCTTGAAAGAACTAGCCATATTTAAAACTCATGTGTAAGTTCAAACCTAATAGCCTTCGCTTGCCTATCAATAAATATCTCCTCATCATGATTCTTCATGTACGTGCAAGTAAAAACCTCTATAGGACTAGCACATGACCCAGATCTCTGGCATGCGATAAAATTCATAATAATATTGCTTTATTTATATTTTTGTAAAGCATGCAAGTGTCCTTAAATAAGTTTAGTTAGTTTACCGTATTCTCGGATATCTCAACAGCTAATATAGAGTCGCATGTATGTCGAGACGGTCCAACTCTTACCACTAGTCTCATTAAGCCAATTTTGTGACATGAGATCACGCTTCCTCACATAATCAAGATTGGCCCAAGCCTCTTTCTAGCTCATCCAAATCTCTTAAAACATGCATGTTTGCTTCTTGTCTATAGCTCGCATCTTGTATAGGAAGACCGAGTACCGCTCTACTTTCTGTCAATCCTACCTATCTTTATCAGATTCTTGATAGCCTATTGCTAACTAAATTTCTTTTTGCAAGAAAGAAGAGAACCAAATAACAATAAAGTAAGTCAACCATCCAAACCAGCACATAGTTTATTAAAAAAATGAAATTTCAGTAGTGTGTATGTACTTATATATATACACATACACACACACACACTTGACACTCATTTCAATATTCACGTCTGATGTTATAAACTGCCAACACCAATACTTTTTTATTTAACTGTAGCTTAAAGATCCTCGTAATTGCCTTAGATGCAGTAGAGGATGGGTGTGAGCTATGAAAGCACAAATAGTTAAGCAAATAATCCATACCAGCGTATAATTCATATAAATAGATTGTTGATATAAATCATAGATTGAGGTTGAGATAGTTTTGTCCTAATAAGCTCATATGCACAAATAACTAAGCATAGAAATTAAACATCCACAAAGAAAGAGGGTGGAGAAAAAAATTACAAACAATCTTCTAAAATACATTCTACACATCACCCTTATATATTCCCATTTTAATTAATAAATACATTGATTATACCAATTAAAATTATTACAAACCACACATAATGATCACACACTAGATGAAATAACATCTAACTTATTACAATCCAATCAGAATGAGAATTCTTTTGAATCCTCTATAAATTACATCAATAATAATATAACTCCATTAAATAATAATTTACAAACCGTATTCAAATAAATTATATCAAATTCAGGTTATTAAACATACCAAATTAACAATTAAATCACGTACAACCATTCATACAATATGATTTATGCAAAGATTGATTGAAAATCATCAAAATTCAAATATTAGTTTGATAATTGATAAATAATCATAAAATAAACAATAAAGCATTAAAATAACTAAATAATAGAATATTAATTGATATCAGTGAGGTTAGAGATGTTAGTGAGTTAGATAAATAATATATAATTATAATAGTATGAAGAACAAAAATTAAATGTGCATAAAATAAATGCTAGAAAATGAAATATAACGATTTTAATGTTATTTTGAACTCATGATCACAATGTTCATCTTGTTAAATGAACAAAATTCACAAATCTTTGCAAGAAATCTTTATCACAATCGCTAATGTACTTATCCAGATCAAACATGGATTTATGACCCTTAGGCTTTAACTCACTTTGATATCAGAATCTAGGTACGATTTGATGTTTTAAAGTTATTTTTCTTCTGAAACTTATAGACTAACACCACTAGAAGTGAATCGAGTCCCCTTCCAAGGTAAATGGAGTCTATAATCACCAAAAATTGATGATGAACAAGGGACAGAAACCTGAAGGTTTCTGGATTGAACTAACGCAAGTCAGTTGGAACTGGTGCAGGGCAGTCGCCATCTGGCTTGCGCCAAATTCGACTTCCTTGCACCAGTTTCTCTTGACTGGTGCCAGTTCAACCCAAAAATCTGTAGATTTCTATAAAACTGGATTTTTGCGAGTTACTCACGCAACTGACCCAATTTTAGTTAATTTTGATTTCTGGGTCCATAATCTCATACAATTGGGAGTGATTTTCATCCCATACTAGGGTAACTAGAGTCCATAAACATTAGAAGATTGAAAATGAATAAAAATAAGAAATCTGGAGATTTCTAGGCTCAATAAACGTGAGTCTGTTGCATCTGCCTTGCACTAGATACAACTTTCTTTCGTCAGTTGCGACTTTCTTGTGTCAAGTTGGCTCAGAAAGCTGTAGATTTCAAGAAAATCGAGTTTTTATGGGCTCCTCTCACAAATAACTCAATTTTTAATGATTTAACACTAAGATGAAATGAAAATATTAAAGAGATGAAGTTTAGACTATTAGTTACCTGATTTCGAAGATAAATGTTGATTTGGTTAATGTTTGGTGAAGAACACCTCGAGAACACTTGATCTCCTCTTGATGATTTAATGATTCTACTCTGTGTTGTTGATTTGGTATTTTCAGAAATGTTTATGTATCCATGACACACTGGCTTCGTGATTGTTACCTTATCTTGCTTATACTTTGACGAAATTCTTAAGAATTTTTTGTGAGAAAGTTGGTTAAATGATGTGTTTTTCTTTTTATTTATTTTTGTTTTGATTTTGATTTTGTGTTTTTTGGATTTGTGTTTTGTTTTCCTCTAAAATCTTTTATCACCAAAAATTCATTCCCCCCTAAACCCTAAGCTTAAGTTAGTTTTATAGGCAAATGGGTAAAAACGACACTATTTCACTTATGTAGCATATGGGCCCTACAAATGACTCGATTTTTTATGTTTCACGAGATCGATTCATATGGTACATGTATCGACGTAAGTATGAAAATTCATCCCAAGTGATCCCGGGATTCATTTTCAAGCCCCGTTTCGGCACGAATCCCGAATAAGTGAAAACAATCTAATAGATTCAGTTTCTTATCCTAGGATACCTAATTCAAGAATTGAATCAATCGAACGTTCCGAACTCGTTTTATTATGAGAAATGTCATCACCATTGATGGGCCCACTAAGGATCACTAATGGGTTGTTACGACCCAAAATTGTAGGCCGGACCGGCACTAGGACCTGGGTAAGTGTCACGACCCAAAACCGTGGGCCGGACCAGCACTAGGACCTAGGTAAGCTTAAGGCACCCGAGACCCGTAGTAAGCCTAAACTATCAAAATCCATCCCTATTATCATTTGACTATCGGAATAGTAAACCCATATTATGACATTTTTCATAAGACAATTAGAGTTAATAATTCTGACCCAGCATTAGTAATACATACTATTCGCAGCTCGGGCCCATATCCATATAATAAAAATATTTTCTCATACAAATATTTATTTGTCATAATATGTTCAAACTATTCCTATCATACAGTCTCCAGATAGTCATTTACACTCCACAATTTATTTATAATCACA
>CANUEX010103860.1:0-32798 GCA_948099535.1 Jatropha multifida
ATATTATAAAGTTTTATAATTATTAAATAAAAACAAACCGTCCAAGGTAAGTTGCCGGGGAGAAAAAAATAGTGACGCACAGTGTTTTTCAAAAATATCTGATTCGGGTCTAATTTAAATTAATTCGGTCCAATTAAAAAAATAATTGGTCCGATTTTATTCGATTAATAGTTATTCAATAAATTTTCGGGCGAACCAAAATGATTTTCGATCCCGATAATATTACGTGGCGTAATATTATTGGCTAAAAATTTACAATTTAAATTTAAATGGGAATGTTTCGAAATAAAAATTTCAGGGTATTACAGATTATTAAATAATAAAGGTTAATTTAAAATTTAAAATTTAATACATATTGATAAACTCAAAACCATCGATTAAGCTAAAAAGAGATATAATATACTTCATATATGAGTTAATTAATTAATTTTTTAATAAATTAATCAGTTCAATCCCAACTATGGTTTAAATAAATATTTATATAATGCTTCATATTGTAAGTACAATGAAGAATTTAAAAATTAAATTGACTTAAAATGTCAAATATAATTTTTAAAATTATTTTAAATAAATTCAGAGGTTAAATTAGTTTAAAAGTGAAATCAGATATTTTTAATTATTTTATATAAATTTAAGAGATAAATTGATTTAAAATATTAAATTCGACTCTTTTGATTCTGCTAAACAAGTTTAAAAGACTAAATTGAAATTTATTCCTTTTTAAAATTAAAATTTTGAATTTCAAAATTCAAAATAAATTCAAAATTTTGAATTTTGAATTTTAAAATTCAAAATTTTAAATTATTAATTATAATATATGTTAAATTTGATATTAGATTTAGGAAAATAAATATTGAAGAATTAATAAAAAAATTAAAAAATTTATAAAGAAAAGGAAAAAAAAATGTTGAAAGAATAGAATGCCAGGTAAGCGTCTTAAAAATTATTTTTGCTTCGGAATCAGATACATCTAATAAATACAAATAGATAGATAGATTTTCTAGAGCTTATTATTTTTTTAAAATATATGAACTTAATAGCAATTTATTCATTGGTTTAGGTCGAAACACATCCAAACATCCTCCTCTTCTCTCTAACTGCCACGTCCCGTTTGACTCCAGAAAAGAAATAGCATATTTCGAGCCGCCACCACCGCGTGTCAGATACTCGGCTATACGTATCACGTGCCCCCATTTCAAGTCTCAGGGCACGAGCCGGAGTCGATCGGTCCAAAACCGGTCCATTTTGGTTTTGGTCCATACAATCTTGATTTCTGTCGAGGTCTCCCTCTTTTTTATTTCTTCGGGCCTATTTATCAATACTAGTTAGTTAAATATTCTAGTAGTAGTAATTTAGAAAAAAGATATTTAATAAAACCAGATATTTGATGAACTTTTAGAACTATAATGGCAAGAAAAAACATTAAAAAATTTCAAATTATAAATTATGATCATAAAACTGAACTTTATTATAAAAAATGATATATATATATAGACAACCGTTTTTTTTCAAATTATTATTATATTTTTTATTTTTATTTTTCTATAATAATAATGAAAGGACAAGAGAGGCTATTTTTTGTAATTTTTATGACAAGATGCTCATATTTTTGTTTTAAGACAATAAAAATAATAAAATAAAATAATTAAAATGATATATACTTTTTTGAAATTTGAGAAAAAAATAAATGAATATAAAAAGTACAAATTTAAAAAAGAGTTATAGCATATAGAATATTTAAATTTAATTTAAAATTTAAAAAATAGCAGCAAAAACAATGGATAAAAAAGTGAAAAAAAAAAACAAAATGTAACACGCTAAAATTAAGAAATTTAACGTTGGATAAAATGCCCAAATAATATAATTAAAAAACAGCATTTTGACTCTGTCAAAATATATTAAAAGCTGTCTAAACTTTGTTGCTGAAGAAGCTCTCCATCTAAAATGGTAAGAAACCAGTCAGTTGGGCAAAAAAAACCAATAGTATCGAGCTGATTTCAGCTAAAATAACCGGTTTTAACTCCAATATTTTGAACCAGACCAGTCTGAGACGGACCGGTTCCGGAACCCGCTCGGTGGCTATGACTAGTCATTACATCAAAAGATATTAAAAAAAATTTACGAAGTTTTTTAAAAAAATAAAAAATAAAAATAATACCCCGTTTGTTAGTTAGAGAGAAAGAGAAAGAGAAAGAGAAAGGGAGAGACAAAGAAAAAATGGGTAAGACAGTGGAGAAGAGGAAGAAGAAGAAAGGTCGTCCTTCTCTCTTAGATCTCCAAAAACGTACTCTAAAACAACAAGAAGAACAGCAGCAGAAGCAACACCACAAGCAAAATCAAATTCGAAATGTTCCCAATTCAAATTCCAAAAATTCAACCCTTCACTCTTCTAACAATTACAAGGATGCCAATCCCACTCCTCTCCGTCGATCCAGCCGCCGGAACCCCACCCCTTCCTCACCGGAAACTCAATACCATAACTCTGAACAAGATGAAGACGACGAAGCCGTTGAATTGAATGGGAAACGTCGAGAGAAGAAGCTCAAGCTAGTTCTCAAATTACCTTCTTCCCAAAAATCGGAGCCTGATTCGGCCTCACATAACTCCAATGGGTCGGATTCGAATGCTGAAGAGGATAAGACAGCGGCTTCGTATCATAGGAAAAGAAAAATCAATGCGATCAGTGGTGGATCTGGGCTTGGTGTAAGCGAGAAGGTATTTTCAATTTTGGGTTAGTGTAGGTTTTTCAAATTTCCGTTATTTTTGGAATCAGAAAAAGCGCGAAAGGTTCCATTTTTAAAGGAAAATTTTCAATGCGTCTTCTGTTTTTTGACCTGATTAAGCAAGTCCTTGATTTGCGGGCTTCTGCAAGGAAAATTCTAGAATTTCAGCGAAAGTTGTTGACTTCTTCTGGTCTTTTCTTTTCCTCTTCTTCTATTTCTTTCTCCTCTAAATGGAAAATTTGTACATGAAATTTGGAATCTGTTTGTATTTCTTATTATTTTGTTTTTGCTGAATATGAATTTATTCTGTTCCTCATCAGCTGAAATAATAGTAATGAATCTTTTACTGTCATATCAATTAAAAAGTATAAATTTGTCTTTTCTTTAGTAATTATTTCACAGTTTGTTTTTTTTTTCCTCTTTTTTTTTGCCCTTTTCTCCTTGCGTCTATATTTTCCCCTTTTTTTGGAGCTTTGAACTCAATGCTGCAACTTTGCCTTTTTATTGCTACTTTGCTTCTGGTTCTTCAGGGCTTCACCCATTATAGCAAAAAAAAAAGGAATTATTTTTATTGGTTTGCTAATTTCTGTTATCTTGGTCTTGTTCTTCCCTTTTAAATTTTGTCAGGCAGAGAAGTCTGTTCCTGGCGCAAACCCCACAAATAATATACAAGGTTTGTTATCATGTTGATGATTTTTTATATACCCATTTACATAAAAGGCCAAATTTTGTAACTTTTTAGTTTGGTGATGTGGGGTTTATTTACTTGTGTGCAGATTCGGGACCCTCAACGCCTTTACCTGATAAAAAGCTGTTACTGTTCATCCTTGATAGGCTTCAAAAGTGTGTCTTTCAGTTTTTCTGTTTTTCCATTTATGAGTCTTCCCATGCTGCTTTGTTTTTTCCCGCACTGATCAGTACGTAATTTCTTTCTCCTTTCTTTTTTTTTTTTTTTTTAAAAATGAATTTAATTGCAGGAAGGACACATATGGAGTCTTCTCTGAACCAGTAGACCCCAATGAGGTTTATTTCAAATCTTGTTGGATGGTGCAGTCGACCTTTTAGTTGTTCCTCCACGCATTCTTAACTTCAAATTTTTCTGTTGATGACATTTTATGCAGCTTCCTGATTACCATGAAGTCATTGAGCATCCCATGGATTTTGCAACTGTCAAAAAACAACTTTCTAGTGGAGTTTACACCAATTTGGAACAATTTGAGGTTGGTATATATGAGCTTTCGATTATATCTTTCAGCTAAGCATTCCCTATTTGCTTTTTTAGGTTTTGTTTGTCAATTTTTTCTTCAATTAAAGGTATTGGTTGCTGTATTTTCTGCTATGCGAATTGAACACTTGGTAAAACTCTGTTTTCCTGAATCCAAGCTTGATGTTTAATTCAGTTATTAAGACAGTTTACTTTTAGTGATGCTAATCATTCCTGTAGAAATTGTGTCATCTAGTCATTGCTGTGATTATCTATCATTAGTTCAATGGCAATTTGTACTCCTTATTTTTGCAAACTGTAAAGAATTAAGACCACACGAAAGATCAACTATGTAACATACTATATAAGGGTGCCAAGAATGTGAAACGCTCCACTCTTTGCTTGATTACTTGGATGAATGTCAGAATTATTAGGATGGATAGTTTGCATTCCATATAACCAAATAAGGAATGATTTAAAGTTTGAACCTTGATATAATCTTAAGGTCTTACCTCTGCAAATTGAAAGTTGTAGGTTCAGACTACGAAAGTGGCTTCCTTGCATTGGAAGAGGAAAACGCTATACATTTGGCTTTCCTTGCTACTTGCAATACTGGATATTGTTTTGAACTAGAACCTCAGTTCTACGCATCTCCTATTGCATAACTGATGGGTTATTGAAATTTAACAAAGTAGAGGTGAAAGTTTTCCGTATTTTTTGTCCCTTAGAAATGCTTCTGGCTTTCTTAGTTGGCCAAATGGTGGCAGATCAACTCGTAATATTATAGATTTATCTTATTTATCAACATGAAAATGTTTGATTACTATTTCTGTCCAAGACTGTAGTAATTATTGTTACCATGTCTCGGTGCTTGTGGGGATTTGCTGCGAAATAGTCTGTCCATGTAGAATATCTCAATGGCTGTGATGCTTGGTAAGACTTAGTTGGGTTATAGCAGTTCATAAAGGTTTATCGCGCATTTCAATTTTTGTCACTAGGAAATAAATGTGTGCATTGGTAATTAATGCACTTTAAAGTGCCTATTTGGGTTGTGGAGTTCCACCATACCCCTAATGGCCGCTATCATGCTTGAGAGATGAATCTGTCACATAAGCACGTGGAACTTTCCATCCATTGCCACCTCATTTTTTGTTATGATGACTCATGTCACATTATATAGAACAGCGTGCTATGCATACATAGATATTCTTGGAAGCACTGATTATTCACTTGTCTGTTTTTCCATTCACTGATTTTGTGATCCTTGACTTGATATATATTTACAAGCATGTGTAGACAGATGATTTGTATTTTGACTATCCTTCTTCCAGATCTTAATCTAATTAGTTCAATGATTTGTATAACTTTGTTCTTATTGTTGGACCTCTATAAGTGCATAAACATTTGCCTCCTACTTTAGAAATAATAATATATCCACAGATTACAGTTCAGTGATTAGTTAATCACAATTCAGTGTCATCATGGTGTTGATTTGCTGGCCCTTGGAATTAGGTTCTTGTAATTGCTGCTGAAAGTCAAATTCTTGATGATCAATGAGCTTTGCTTCAGTAGTATGAAGTTGTCTCAAAGGCTATATGTTTACGAGTTTACATCTAAATTAGAGCCTAATCAATGAAAAGAAAAAAAGGAAATCAAATTCTGATGAAAATTTCTATTTTTCTTGATTTATAATTATATTTCCTTCTTCTCATCTTCATATCTCATAAGCAATAAAAGATACACCTACAAGATAAATTGGGCCTATGTTCCAGTCTAATAATCCCCTGAAATTGATTCACATTTTTGTTTGATTTTGTGAGAGAGACATTGAAGTTCATCTTATTGTTATGCAGAAAGATGTTTTCCTGATATGTTCAAATGCAATGCAGTATAATGCCCCAGATACCATATATTTTAGACAGGTATGCTTTTGACTCGGAAATTTCCTGTTGTTCATTCATATATAAATGTGTTCTGAATTCCTCTTCTTACCAGGCACGATCAATACAAGAGCTGGCAAAAAAGAACTTTGAAAATTTAAGGCAAGATAGTGATGATAATGAACCAGAACCTAAAATAGTGAGGAGGGGTAGACCACCAACCAAGAATATTAAAAAATCACTAGGCAGGCCTTCATTGGAGCGTGCTGGTTCAGAGTTTTCCTTGGATGCAACTCTTGCTACTGGTGGAGATAATACCATCTGGTCCAGTTGTGATCTGAGAAAAGGACCTCTTGTTTCAGAAAAGTCTGGTTTTGCAGATTCATCTGGACGATCTCATGGTTCTCGCAATGATGCTTTTTGGTTGGCGGATAATAAATTCGAGAGGAATGAAGAAACTGCAGGTCTGAAATTTACCGTCTTTTTCTTTCCCTCTCTTCTGTTGTCCATATGATATGAGAAAAGGACTTCTCTTCTTTCAAGACAAGTTTTGAAAAATTTTCACTTGTATTTCAGGTTCTAGTTCTATGTTTAAAGGTAATTCAATGAAGTACGGGAAAAAGCAGTTTTCATTTGATGAGAACAGGCGTAACACATACAAGCAATCATCAGCTGGTGAACGGGAGCCATCAGTGCTGACCACTTTTGATTCAGAGAGGAAGCAGCTAATGGCTGTAAGTATCACATCAACCCCACCCCCCACACACACACACCTCTGTACTTTCAGGGGCCAATTTTAATGGGGCATCTTCTGATCCTTACTGTGGTTGGTCCTTTGATGTCTATTTCATATGAATCAGGTAGGGCTTCTGTCAGAGAATGGTTATGCAAGGAGCTTAGCTCGATTTGCTGCTAATATTGGCACTGTTGCTTGGAGAATTGCTTCAAAAAGGATAGAGAAGGCTTTGCCACCTGGAATTAAGTTTGGTCCTGGATGGGTTGGAGAAAATGACATCCCACCACAGAAGGCATTGCTTCTTCCTTCATCCCCTCAAGGTCTGCCATCACCATCATCACGGTCTCTTTCTCATGCTAAGGATTGTGTGACTGCCACACCTTGTGCTGTTGAATCTAAAGAAAGATTGTTAGAAAAAACAGAAAATAATGGTACAGCAAATGAGGCACCTACTGTTCTGTCAGCTTCAGAGGGACATTTAAGTAATACTTTTTCTCAATCTGTCTCAGTATCTACATCCTCTGCAGCTGCTAGTAAATCTGAATCTTGTGTAGAAAGAGCAGTAGTTGATGGATCGAATTCACATGCCGGATTTAGCACAAGTATGCTCAGGCCAAGGCCTCCTTTCCAGATTCTTCAGAACCATGTAGTTCGCCCTGGCATGAATGGACTCAATGGGACATATGGGTTTAATCTTGCAACCCACATGGGAAAACTAGTTGGGACTGCCAGGCCTGCTGGGTTTAATCTGCAGTCACCTCAGACGATTGACACAGTCTCTAGGACTAATACAAACTTCATCCATTCAGCTACAGCAAACAGCCTAAACACAGAAAATCAAAAGCTTTCAGAGAATTCCAGTGCAATAAATCCTAGTGGTGCAACAGCCAATACTGAGAATGAGAAACCAGAAGCCCAAAAATCCGGGCTTGAACCCCAACCATCTTGGCAAGAATTGCCACCTCAGCAGAAACTAGATTCAAGGTTGTCACCACAACAGAAATATGATGCTGTCCCACCTGACCTGAATGTTAGATTTCAATCTCCAGGTTCTCCTAGTTCTAGCCGCGTTGATTCAGCACAGCCAGATTTAGCATTGCAGCTATGAAAGTATAACTGACGTATATTTTTATTTTTTCCTCATTCCTATGATTTAAGTTAACCATAGAATGGTGAGGTTCAGCATTTGTGCTTCTGAGAGATGGAGCCATCTGAGCAGCACGTAATTGTATTGTACAAGTGTAGGCTGTTTCTGTACAGATTAATGTATTCTAATTCTTAGGTTCACAAAAGAAAGAAGGTTTCATTTGTAACATGGTAACCAATCAAAACAAGATGTTGATGTAGCAAGAATTTGTTTCTAGGCTTTAGATAATCAGATGTTTAGTTTACAATTGATGTTGTCAATCTCAGAAAGCAGAACTGACTGTAACATGTGATGTAGACTTGTAATCCCTGAATATGTAGAATTTCCTGCCAATATAAGAAAATGGTCGATGATTGTACCAGCTAATTTTATCATTTTCATTATTTTATTAGGCTGCAAATTTCGTTGCATAACAAGGCTTTGAGCAGGGCATCAGGGTACAACAGTTTTCACAGATGAGAGAAAGGTGCTAAATATGAAATTTTATTGAGAATTTTCTTTAAAAAGAAAAATTTTAACTTTCTTGAAGGATGCAATAGGAAGAATTGAACAAATGAACAGTAGATTTATAACTTGAGAGCCTGGTTGTTTGGCATGTTCTCAAATTCAAGGCTGTTTGCTTAAGATTTGTAGGTTAAAGGACTTCGGCTTGCTTTTTCTTGAATTGAAATCTTCTATTTAGTGAAGTAGGCTTAATCTCGAAGGCTCTATAGCTTGTTCTTGGATCTTTAACAGAGAAAAATTATGGATTTTAAATTCCTTAATTTTGCAAAAAATTTTGGATGAAGTGCGGGTTTCGCTATCTCTGTATAAATTTTCCTCGTCTAATGGAGCATCAGCGGAGGATGACATGGGTGATGAGAGAGTTGAGAAAAAAATATGGGGAGAAAAGTGGGTGAAAATGAAGAAATTGAGAGATGTAAAGAAATCAGGTAGCAATTCACACAGTAATAACTAGCAACTACCAGCAACAGGCAAGAAACAGAAGCAGTTAAAGAAATCTGGTCCTTTCAAATTTTATAAGTTTGAAGTTACATTGTGTTCACTTGGGGAAGAGAGAGTTTGACTTAGAGAGAGTTCTAATTTAGTAGATGTCTGACTTGGCAGGTTGACATGGATGCCTTTTATTTTTCCAATGAGCCACGTCAGATTTTCATCTAATGTTAAATGGTTACTGTAACATAAATTAAAATTTTGGTATTTTTACATAATAAATTGCAATTTGATGTGGCAATGTATTAGGGTGTATAATTGAGAAACAATAAACGAAATTAAGTCCAAATGAGTATTTTAATTTGTTTAGCAGATTGGACACGGTGCTTGATTGAGATCTCGACAAAGTCTATTCTCCATTATTAAAATTTTCCCCTTGAGAAAAATTTATGAGGGACAAACTATGAACTACGTGTAGTATATTTTTATAATTATGCTTATGAGTGTAGGAGTAAATTGGATGCAATCGGAATAATGGGTGGTAAGGGAGCTTTGAGCTTAGTTATTGGATGCAAGTGTTTTTATCAATTGATTTTAGACTACATATGTACTCTTAATAAGAGAGATGAACCATGTAAATATGGAGTTATTTTTGTTTCCTTTGTTCCTTGTGCAATTAACGTTTCCGCGACTACAAGAAAATTAATATTGATGCTTAACAATTAATATTAAATTTTGGGGATGATCATGACAATTTTGTTTTAAGGTGGAGTTATGTTTCTCAATGAATAAATAAATAAATAAAATTAATCAAATCCAAATAATAAATTTAAGTCCAGCCATAAAAATATATATAATTTTTCCCCTTTAACTCGTGTAACTCTAATTTCAATTTAGCAATGATAATTGACAGTAGTCTCTATCTTCTGCTCTTTTTTTTACTTGTAAATTTTTTTATTGCCTTTAAATAAATGCAGATATGTTTTCACTTTTTTTTGTTATCGTTATTTTCTCTCCATATCTGGAATTCTTTTGTCTCTTTTTTATGAAAGTTTGATTTCATTTGGTTGGAGAATTTAAATCCTAATCTGTAGATGTGAATCTTCGACCAATGAAACTTCATTGTGCGGCTTATTCATCTGTTGATGCTATTGACATATAATAGCGAGAATTCATCTATGTACATAGGTGATAGAAAAGAATTCAAATATAAAAGAATAGAGAAAGTATTTCATCCTCCAAATCATTTTAAATATTAATTGCTGTTATGAAAATTTATATATTTTATTGTGATTATTTTCAAGCGGAATGATCTAATAACGTCCTTTTAATTTTAATTTTAATTTTATTGTTCAAAAGAATATACACAGTTTATTTGGTTTGTTAAAAGATCGGTAAACTGTATGACAGTGAAGTTCCATATCTGATTTATATGATTATTTACAATACTTGATATTATTATTTTTAAAGAATTATATTTCTCAAAAAGAACTTAATTAGATCTATTTACTACAATTTCCATCAATTAAACCTACACTGTCTTTGGAAATTCAAATATTAACTTAGAAATTTAAATCCATCAAAGTTCCTTGGTAATCTAGTATACGTTTGCATAAAATTTTTTAATTTTGAAATTAAATTCTTTGGTTATGAAATTCAAATTAAATTTAATTATGAAACCATTCATAACTAAAATTCGTCCTCAAATACCAAATTTTTCATAATGAATATTTTTGAAGAAAGAAGCAAGTTACACTTGAAGTAGTTAAAGATTCAAGAAGTGAAGGGTTAAAGTTCGAACATGGAGGTTTGGGTAATGATATAGACACTAGAGAATTGAAGATTGGGTAATTGAAAAGTTTGAAGTCCATAGTACAATTTGGTTAATATTCGACTCAAAGCCCTTAAGGAGTTTTAGTATTTCTAATATGTTATATGATTGTTTCTTACATGGTATAGAGCTTTTATTTTGTGGTTATTCATGATTGAATATTGTTAACGTTTAATAATAATATATATCAAAATAATAATATAAGACTCCTAAATAAATTCTAATTAATAGATAATATAGGATTCATAATCCTTATCTTAATATAATTCTCTTTGATCTAATATATATACACCAAATTTACTCCGGGAGGAGATTAATTCATAATTTACTACACCTCAAAATCTGAGAGTATAACAATTGGTGTAGTGAGTGTGAAATACACATTCAACACTAAAAAAAAATCCTCATAGTTTTTCTCGATCCCCATGGCCATCGATCCCAGTGAGCACCCTACCATAGAAGGCCAAGATAATACCCACGGCGAGGCCAACCAACAACCCACCTTTGCCCCTCCATAAACCACTAATCCCCAAGTAGCAGCTACCCTAGCCTAGGTTTAATCGTAATTAACCACCATGTTGAAATGCCTTTTGGAGAACCCTTAGCCTAGCAACGGGCCAATAGCACCCACCAAGACGATGAACATTCCTCATCAAGAACATAGCCTCCTCCAAATTTTGCCTAAGCACCAAAGTTATTCAGTATCTGACCGATACCATAAGGTGGAATCAGAGGTGGCTCTTAATATGACTATCCGCAACAGCCAAGAACTAAGCCATACTCAGCCAATTTTAGACGAAACTAATCTTCGAAATGTCATCAAAGAACTAGTTCAGGAGTGTAGAGAGACAGGCGAAATAGGAGATTATGGCCTTCGTTAGGACTCACCCTTATCAGCTGATATTTTGGCTGCAGCTTTCCCATAAAAGTTCAACTTACTTTTCAACCCTATGATGAGTCTACAGATCCCTGAAGCCATTTGGCGACCTTCCAAACTATGATGTATCTGCAGACCAATTCAGAGAATCTAATGTGTAAGGTCTTCCCAACTACTCTAAAAGACACAGCCCAAGAGTGGTATCAAACACTCAAAACATGATCCATTCATTCTTTCTCCCAGTTAGCTATAACATTTTGAGCTCGTTTCATAACATGTGTACTATCCAGAAAAATATCATTCGACTTGGTAGTTTTAAAGAGAGAGGAGGGAGAGACCCCGAGGCAGTACGTATCTAGATTTTAAAGAATGGCGATGTAAGTGGAGAATTTGAACGACGAGGTAGCTGTTAGTGTTATGGAAAAAAATTGCAAGTACAACATATTGGTTGAGAGTTTATGTATAGACCCTCTTCTAACCTTCGTCAAACTCAAGTGCGAACTCACAAATATACAAAGTTGGACGAGGCCTATGAGGCTCAACATCATAGATCACCCAAAAGAAATGAGACACAAACACAAAAGACAATCGCCCCCAGTAAGGAGGCGATCGCCCCGTAGAAGATCACTAATTCAGCTCCCACGAACTAGTTATTTTGTTCGTGTACCATACTCAAGAGATAGTAGACCTCGACAAGATTGGGAGTTTACCCCTTTGAACAGGCCACACTTGGAAATATTATCTTGGTTAAAAGAGTAGGGTGATCAAATCCGGTTCTATTACCCAAGAAAGATGAAGGAGGGTACCTTAAGTCATTGAGATAAAAGCAAGTATTGTGAGTTCTATAGGGATGTACGCCATGAAACTGAAGCCTACTAGCAACTAAAAAAGAGATAGAACACCTTGTGCAAAAAGGCAAACTAAAGGAGTTCATTGGGAGAGCTTGGCGGGAAAGTGAGCAGAAGGACAAGCTGATGACAGAATGTCATACCCTAGGCATGATCCCTACTATATTTGGAGGGTCATCAGAGGGTGATAGTAATTCAGGTAGAAAAAGGAGGGCTAGAGAGATCTATTCCATTTTACCTCAATAATAGCTGAACCCTAGCCCGCCCATGTCATTTTCCAAGGCTAATGGCAAACTTATACACACCCAACATAATGATGCCCTAGTAACTGAGGAAACTTTGGAAAACTTCCTGGTGAAAAGAATCTTAGTGGATGAAGGTAGTGTAATGAACTTATTGACCACAGAGGTATTCAAAGCTTTGAAACTAGACCAGGCAAGCTTAAACCTATTCAAACCCCTTTGGTTGGCCTAGCAAGAAAGCCCGTGCAAGTATCTAGATCCATATGCATAGCCCTAGAACTCAAGACCAAATTTTTACCAAGAAAGATCAAGTTGGAATTCATGGTGGCGGACATTCGCTTTTCATACAATGCCATATTGGGTAGACCAGCTGTAGATGCTCAATTTTCACCCCGAAAATAAACTAGATGATGATAGCATTACTGCTAAGAAGAGGTTGAAGCATCCAAGGAACTTGATCCCGAAGCAATGATCCGAGTCTAGAAAGTCCAACCCCTAGTACCTTTTTCATATTTTTGATAAAACGGGACCCATAAGTGCATCTCGGGTTTGCCCGAGATGTGCCTCGGTGTCCTATGGCACTCTGTGCATCACCTGGACTAATTTCATGAAAATTAGATAGGTTTACCGATGGAGCCTACAGTGGCCCAAGTGGGGCCCACAGGTGGGACCTGCCAGTGGCACTCAGGGGTCCATCAGTGGTGATGATGTTTTTAGTAATAGAACGAGTTTAGAACGTCCGGTTGATTCGATTCTTGAACTAAGTATCCTAGGGTAAGAAAGATCCATTGGATTGTTTTCACATTTTCAGGGTTCGTGACGAAATAGGGTTCAAAAATGAGTTTCGGATGCACACGGGATAAATTTTCATGAATTATGTTGATACACGTACCAAATGAATCGATTTCATGAAAAATCAAAAACTGAGTTGTTTGTGGGGCCACGTGTGGGGCCCACATGCCACATAGGCAATGAATAGTGCCAGAACACCCATTTGCCTATAAATTCATCACGAACTCTAGCGTTAGAGGGTTGGCATTTTTAGGTTTTTTTCAATTGCAAAGTTGAGAGAAAATCAAAATTTAAAACACAAAAATAATAAAATCAAACACAAAAGTTAAATCAAAAACACAATTAAAAATCAATTTCTTCACAAAAATCTTAGGATTTTCATTAGTTTGTGAGTGAGAGAGTGTTATCAAGACATAGTTAGTGTGTTGTGGGTTTAGAAACACTTCCAAAAATGAAATCAACACACAAACTTGGATCATCTTTAAAAATCAAGTGTTCTTGAGGTGTTTTTCACCAACTTCAAGTAAATCAATGATTTTTCTTCAAAACCAGGTAAATTGAGAGTCTATAATTCATCTCTTTTATATTTCTATTTCATTTTGGTGCTAAATCATCAAAAATTGAGTTATTTATGAGAGGAACCCATTAAAACTCGATTTTACTTAAATCTGCAGCTTTGTGGACTAACTTGGCAGCAACCATTCACAAGTGGCGCATGCCTTTAGCAAGTGGCACATGCCACATGCAAATGGCGCATGCCACAAGCAAATGGCGCACGCCACATGCAAATGGCGCACGCCACAAGCAAATGATGCATGCCACTTGAGCCTAGAAATCTTTAGATTTTTGATTTTCTGACGTTTATGAACTCCAGTTACCTTGGCATGGGACGAAAGTCACTTCCAGTGGTGTGAGAATATTAACTCAGAAGCTAAACAATTTAAAAAACTTCAAATTATGCTTAGATTCTGAGATCAAAGTGAGTTAAGGCCTAAGGGTTGAAAATCCATGTTTGATCCAAATGAGTACGTTAATGATTTTAATATTATTTCTTGCAATGATTTGTGAATTTTGTTCATCTAACAAGGTGAACATTGTGATAATGAGCTTGAAACAATATTAAAATTGTTATATTTTTATTTTTGCAATTATTTATTTATGCACTTTTAATTATTATACTATAACATATATTATATATTGTTCATCTAATTCACTAACATTTCTAACATCAATTTATATTGATGTCATTTTATTATATATTGTTTATTTTGAGTAATTTATTTTATTTATGAACTAACATTTGTGTTTTGATGATTTTGATTAGTTCTCGCATTAATCATATTGGATGAATGTTTGAACATGATATAATTGTTGTTGTTGCTTGTTTAATGTTTTGAGTTTAATGTTATTTTTATTCATATGGATTGTAATAATTTTATTTTTATTGATTTCTATTAACTAAAAGGGAGAATGAAATATGTAAAGAAATTAATGGGTAGAATGTATTTTAGGAGGAATGCAATTCTTTTCTCCTCCATCTTTCTTTGTGGGTGTTTAATTTCATGCTTGATGTATGATTTAGAATGTCATAATTTGCTTGAATGACATCATTTTCAAAATCGCATAAAATGTTTTACATCCCAATTTAATTTAATACTGTAATTAATAAATAAATGAATATATGGACAATAGGAGGCCAGTTTATACCGGGTGGAATGGGTGCCTAACACATTCCTATCTTCGTACCTAACTCCCGAACTCATTTTGATCAAAATCGAATTAATTAGTTTCAAAGAATTAATTAATTTGAGATATTTTTTCCTAATTTAGTAAAATAGGGTGGCGACTCCAAATAATATTCGAACCCTTACCAAAGTAAGGAAACCCTTTCTGAGGATTAAAATGGGATTAGGCACAATAAAT
Organism: Jatropha multifida; assembly: GCA_948099535.1. Taxonomy (NCBI): domain Eukaryota; kingdom Viridiplantae; phylum Streptophyta; class Magnoliopsida; order Malpighiales; family Euphorbiaceae; genus Jatropha; species Jatropha multifida. The sequence goes on from CANUEX010103860.1 coordinate 15,137, forward strand.
TTTATTGAATAAAATAAACCAAGCCCATTTAATTTGGTTTACATGAGAAACTCTCGAGAAAACTATGAGAAGCTACACTGAAGCCACGTCATCTTCAGCCTAGCAATTCCTCTGGGGATTTATTAGAGAGTTAACTCCATTAGTCATCTAAATATACACATTTATTAATTGTGTTATTAATTTAAATTGTGTTTAAATTTTATGCACTTATAAATATTATTCATGCATTTAATCTCTTCTCAATCCTCATTTCTACCCAACACCCTTCAGTGATATTAGGGGATGTGGTCTCCTCACTCTATTCGACTATTGAGATCTGCCACTAATATGCACCACACATAAGTCAAGTACCATTTTGGTATATCAAAAGAGTTGACACAATTTGTTATTACCTTTTACTTAGACCCAAAGTAAATGGGAGGAAACAATCAATTCTCGCTTATGGAACTCAAGACTTTGCATACCCGGCCTAAGCTCATGTAGTGGACCATAATTCTTTCTTCTGAGGATACACTGTAATAATTTTTGTTTGATACATTCATTAAATAAATGTGAGAGACGTCAGGTTAACCCCATGTTGGTTTATGGGCCTAAGCCAAATGTCCTAGGAATAGAAGAGATTGTATAATATGAATCGTGTGTGGGAGCTATAAGGATGGAGGCCATGCATTTCTTTACTCCCATCCCCTTTGTTTGTATACACTTGTTATGTTATGATTTGTTTTATTATAGCCGTATAGGGGTACTTTTTCATGCCTTGGTTCCATTGTTCAAAGTATTAAAGATAGAAAGACTGAAGAGAAATACTTGAATCAAAACAAATCAAGGTTCGGGAGTCAACATATGAAGACCATTATTACAAATGTGTTAGGTTTGTAAAAAAAAAAGAGTAAAAAAACCTTCCTAGCACCAAATTTTGTCTACTATAATAAACCACATTTTCGAGTAATATATGAAATTTCCTACATTAAGTTAAAATTTTTTCCAACTGAAAATTCCCAAGAAATATATTATGATATCTTGATATTGTGAAAAGTTAACATTTGTAGCAATATTTGAGGATATCTATTTTTTGAGCCAAATATTTTTGATGTAAAAAAAAAAGAAAGCTATTCAAATGTTAGCACTATTTGAATACAGAAAAAATGAACATTCTAAATATTTGACTATAGGATAAAAGTCCATTTTGATTTATGTAAATTCTCAAAAGTCTTTTTCCAATATATATTTTGAACAATCCAATCGAATCATGTCAGAATACGCCATCAGTTGCATTTCATTTCATTATCCTGTGTGATCATATTTTCATATGTCATTCCATAAGCATTCATGCATACATGCATACATGCATCACATCATATGACTAACCTCCAATTCATGCAGCCAAGATAATATCCATAAAGAAAAAGCACCAAGGGTAGCCAGTTGTTTAAGGATAGACCGTTGTTTGGTCAAAAGATTTGTCAGTTCAAGACTCTATTCCTACTGATAGGATGACTGAATCCAGTCTTCCTATTGCCGAATTGGAGAAGGTGATTGAGAAAATATTAAAGGCTAGCCTAAAAAAGTTCATGACGTCTGATAAGGGAAAAGAGAAAATGGTGTCAAGAGATGACAGAGAGACCAACAATGAGTCCAGGAAGAAGAAAAATGTTGATAATAGCTGGCAAGACATGGAACTTCATAAGACATATGCTGAGAAGGCTGGATCCGAGTCCATCGTCCTAACAAGATTAAAAGGCATTGACTTTTCCCGAGAATGTGAGGTGGGAGCTACCAATGAAGACAAAATTAGAAGAGACAATAAGCATGGGAATCATGTTGACAATTTTAACAAGTCCAGAATCCAAGGGTTCAGTCAGTCGGTCGAGACTCCGAGCAGCCACAATGATAAAACGACTAACACTCCAGGTCTAAGAACTGCTAAATCTACAAGGAAATTCTCCAACTTTAATATTCCCCTTTCTAGAGTATTTGAGAGAGTTAAATCAGCAGGCTTGTTACACTCGCTTACACGAAAATGCCCTTCGAAAGTTCTGCCAAAGTAGTTCAATCACAATGTCTATTGTCAATTCCATCAGTGCAAAGGCCATGCCACAGATAACTGCTATTGCTTGAGGCATGAAATCCAAGATCTAGTTGATGATGACAAAATAATTAATCCTGAAAAGATAGGGCCTAATAGGAGGGCTAACGCACTTCCTAAATTTCAAAGCATGCCATCTCCCAAGAATCTATATTTGGTCCAGCTTATAAAGGCTCTTGAGGAGTTGCTTTTTGAATTTAAGTAGAGAAAGGAATAAGAAGAGGGACAAGTCTATCGTGTCAGAGAAGAGGAGGGCCTATATTGAAGAAAGCTTTGAGGAAGAAAACCCTGCCGATGTGTGTTTTTATTATTAAGTTTGTTTATGATGAACTATTAAACATTGTGCAACGTAATGAAATTCAATTTTTCTTGCCTGTTTGATGTTTCTCCTGATATTTGCATTCATCAGGTAGTTAAACATATGTGCACATTTGACATTAATTCATCCTACATGCTTGATTTTAATATAAAGACAAAAGAAATCATTGGAATTTGCTAATTGGGCATAGCCTAAGGTTAGAATAAGCATGAAATTTTGAATTCTAATCATAGACAAAGTAAAAGCTTTTGCATGGAGTTATACCAGGGATAGATGGGTCCATAGCCCAATGTGCAATGCCTTCGTATCCTGGGGAGCAAGCTAATATGACAGAAAAGTATTGAGAATGAAACAGGATAGAGGGGAAGTCGCGAACAGATTGCCGCTGGATTTTAGAAATTTGTTTTTTTCTTTATCAACTACCCAACTTCATTTCAAATCCCCGAGAAAAATGGGTAGGCAGATGTGTGTGCAGACTACAAAACTCTGAACAAAGCATCAATGATGGATGATTAACTATGGTTCTTTAATATCCAATAGCAAATGACCAAAATAATATGTCTTTAATCAACTACCAGAGATGGCAAACAAGCCTTACAGTGCCTGACATTGCAATTCATAAGTCTTGCACAAGCAACTGCACAAGAGAATGTCAAATGATGTGTTGGCAAGAGGTGTATTGATGAAGGAAGCTGAGATAATTTTTGGAATTCATTTGCATAGAAGTTTGAAGTGTTCATACAAGCAAAGAAGATTCTGCATCAAGATTCTTTTAGCTATTAATAAAGAGAGATCATTTCTTTCCCCTATGAAAAAGCAGTGATGACAGATTATTTCCCAAAGGTAGGATCGGGGAAAAATCCTTCAAAGAGTGTCAACACCAAGTAGGCGACTGAGTCCCCTTTGCAGGTTGAGATCCTTCATCATGTGGTGGTGAATAACACTGTATAACCTCAATTAGAAGATAAAATGTCGTTAGTGAAATATGGAGTTGAGCAGCATTAATCGACATTAAGTCATCTACAAGAAAATAGGGCAACAAAAGAAAAGTGAAAAAAAAAGGAAAAGAAAAAAAAATAGAAGCAGAGAAAAAAAAAGAAAAAGAAAGAAAAGAAAGGAGAAAAAGAAGAGAAGGAGAAGAAGAAGAAGAAGAAGAAGAAGAAGAAGAAGAAGAAGAAGAAGAAGAAGAAGAAAATAAAAATGGTTGAGAATCCTTCTATTTGAGCCGTTAAATTGCTACACGAGGTATTAAACCTTAGCCAAATTTGTGAATAGAGCAACCCTTTATTTACCGATACATGGGTTAAAAGGTCGCAATACCAACTATAGCAGAACTGCAATCCTTGCGCATAGTGATGGAATCCAAAATTTTGAAATGTCAATTGGTGAAAGAGCATTATCAAGAGCTAGCATTCCTAGGTAGGAAAAGGCAAAGGCTTCATTCTCATTTCATCGACCAAATTCATAAGGGGAAGATTGCCAGACACTTCAACAAAAGAGTCAAGACAACGCCGCTGAAGTTAGGAAATTTGATTCTGAAGCAGATGAGGTTGAACGCTCGCGACCCAAGGGGAAATTCAAGCCCAACTGAGAGAGCCCATTCTTGATCAAGAGGATGTTTTCTAGAGGCACAGTGAAGTTATCAGATGTGGAAAGCAATGAATCTATCAACATGGATAGGTTGAAGAAATTCACATTTTGTGTTCTTATTAACTTTAAAGTGTGTTATGTCGAGTTAATGTTAATATGCAAATGTTGTGAATTTACCTTGGTGAAATAAAATAGCAGGAAATATATCAAGCATCTCAAGTAATAAAATGATTCATTCATAAGTGCATACATTCGTATAACTGCACTTTTCTAGCATATTTCATTAGAAAACAGAACAGGGGCATTTACATTCCAAATTCTAACAGAAATCTTACAGTCAGCAAATTGGCCAATCTGAATTGGCACCGACTCTAGAATAGGCCTATAGCCAAAAATAGTACAAGTAAGAAGAAGAGGTATCAGTCACAGCAAAGATGGGTATGGTCGTGCGATTGGGCCAAGTGGAAATGAAGTGAGACAGAAATCATCGGGTGATAAGGCCACCTTCGAACTGCCTGTAGTCAGGGATAATTTGGCGATGACCATACTACTGTGCTACTAGGCTGGAATAACAGGCCATGGCCATGGTCAAGCCACACAGGGGCAAACAAGGGATATAAGAGGAGACGGTGACACATCCTAAGTGCCACCATAGATAGGTCCATCTAATTACTTCAGCAGTGTGATCTGGGAAAGTGATAGTCCAATCTTCTAGGGTCACTCCAGTTAAGTGGCGTTGATGATGAACATAGACTCGTGGTCTATAATTGGGTATTAAATGGCCTAGTGGTGGAATCATCACCTGTAACTTCTCAAAAGTCGATAACTGCAAATGCATAAATAAAAAGGAAAAGAAGAAAAAAAAGTCCCCGTGTGGCACGCTGTAAGTCCCTTAAGGTTGCTCAATTCAATGAAGTTGTCCCGTGTGGTGTGTCATAAGTCCCTTAAGACTGGTCAATTCAATGAAGCCATTCTGTGTGGCGCACTGCAAGTCCCCGTGTGGTCGGTCAATTAATTCAATGAAGTTGTCCAATATGGCACGTCGTAAGTCCCTTGAGGCTGGTCAATTCAATCAAGTTGTCCCGTGTGGAGCCCCGTAAGTCCCGATGAGGTTGGTCAATTCAATGAAGCTGTCCCGTGTGGCACGCCATAAGTCCCCATATGGCTAGTCAATTAAGTTAACCAAGTCGTCAAAATGTGGTGCATCCATCCTTTAATCTGTTGAAATGTGTCAAATATCTAGTCGTGGACATGTGGTGCATCCATCCTTTAATCCATTGAAATGTGTCGAATAACCAAGTCGTCGAAATGTGGCGTATCCATCCTTCAATCTGTCGAAATGTGTTGGATAACAAAGTCGTCAAAATGTGGCATAACCAATCGGTTGAAATGTGTCGGATAACCAAGTCATCGGAATATGGCACAACTAATCCGTCGAAAGGTGTCGGATAACCAAGTCGTCGAAATGTGGTGCACCATCTGAAAGGACAATTTTCCCACGAGGAGCATTTTAAAATTTAAGCTACTGTTTGATGCACTGCACCGTTAGAAAGGACAACCTCCCCATAAGGAGCATTTCAAACTTTACACTGCCGTTTGGTGCACTGCACATAAATTCGTCCAGTCGTGGCGCATCTTCTGAAAGGACAACCTCTACAGGGGAGAATTTCAAAATTTACATTGCCATTTGACACATCGCGCTTTATTTAGGCTATCATTTAACACAAATCATTTAGTTTTAAGTTTTAGGTCCACAACGTTCAAACCGTCCAAAATGATGCCCCTTCAAAACTGGAGTAGCCCAGTTCAAGCCGTCCAATCATGGCGAATCAAGTCAACATCCGGAGTGAAACTATTCCAAATCCCCAACAAAGCTGACAATTTTCAAATCAAGCCGTACAAAGGATGCAAACCGGATAAGTACTTTATTACTTATGCGTCTACTTTACATTTTGATAAAATCTTGCTTAAAAAGCAAAATATTATCAAAATGGGGGCAAACTGTAGGTGCTCAATTTTTGCCCATAAGTGCATATTGGGTTTGCCCAGGATGCTCCTCGGTGTCCAACAGCACTTTGTGCATCACCCGAATCAATTTCATAAAAATCAGATCGTTTTGCTGGTGAGGCCCACAGTAGCCCTAGTGGGGCCCACTTGTAGCGCCCATTAGTGATCTTTAGGGGGCCCATCAGTAGTGATGACATTTCTCATAGTAGAACGAGTTTGGAATGTTCGATTGATTTGATTCTTGAACTAGTAATCCTATGGTAAGATATTGAATCCATTGTCATTTTCACTTTTTCGGAGTTCGTGCCAAAATAAATGAATGACTTTTATTAATATCTTAATGAGTTAAGGATAAAACAAAGGGCAATTTCTATATTCCATAAGCTTATACCGTCATGGTTACTATTTATCCTCATTTTCAAAGCTTTGAAACTCCAAGATTATGGACAAAGTCTCACTGTTAATCGATGGGTAATGTCTTAGAGGGGATAAGCTTTGATTATTTTAATAGCTTTTAGTAGAATTATTAAGCAAAGAAAAAGAAAATTCAAAGGGAGAGTGGGGGAGGGGTGCTTGACTGAACAAGGAGAGGCAGGAAAAGGAAGATAATAAAATTTTTAGGGGTTTTTTCTTTGTTTCAAATGGATAGCTAGGATCTCTTGAGTATTTGATCTAAAGGTCATAATCACTTCACTTAAACATTTTCTTATTTATGTTCTTAACATCTAAACTCTTTAACCCATTTCACTCAAACTTTAAGTTAACTTTCATTGATTACACTATTTCTCAAATCTCTGCTCTCAATATTATAATAATACCCTTCTCATGCACTATTAATCTTTTCTAACAATTTCATCTAAGTCCATACTCTAGTTTTAAACAAAGGTTTTATACTATCTAAATAACTTATTTATAATTCTAAATTAATTTCTTACATATATTATAAATAGTTCTACTCACAAGTTGAGAAAACACCAGTCATCTCCCAGTGGCACTATTTACAACCTAGAAAATGTCAATTCATGACTCGAGATTTTGGGTGACAATCATACCCTTTTTTTCCCCTGAGTTCAACAAACTAAACAACCAATGTCTTTTTGTTTGTCATTTTAAGTTAAACAATTATTTTTATCGAACATTTTTAATTTAAACCGCCATATAAAATAGTTAATAGAACAATTAACAGTTAGTGCAACCGCCTAACAACTATTAAAATAACTAATATTAGTTAACATGCCTTAAAAAAATTATTTATTTTAACTAGCTAAATAAAGTGTCTAACAAAGCTAATAAACCTCCACTAATACACTTTTGTCACAAAATTGGAGAGTCGCGCCCCCCCAATTTCTTCTTCTCTTCGTCTCTCTTCTCACTTAGCTTCATATTGTGTTAATGATAGTTAGCAAACTTAAAATATCACTTCCAACAATAAACAGCCAAATGCATGTTTCGTTTTCATACTCTCGTAGAAAAAAAAAACCTTATGGCCCCTTAATTTTGCGGGGGAGACCATTTATGTACCTTAAATTTTATTTTCTGTGATAACCACGCACCTCATCATGCTGGCATAAAAGTGTTTGTGTCTTCATTTACAAAGTTGAGCATGAGTGACTTAATACACTTCTAACATGTCAAAAACAACACTGCATAAACTTAATATACCTCGTTTTTTAAATATACTTTGAGATATTTAGATGTTCATCTTCGTCTTCATATTTTACTTGAATTCGACATTCAAACAACAATACAATCTTGGGCATTCAAAGTAACATGCCATATCCCATTTCAATAAAAGACTAATTTATGTAAATTTAGCTTCAAGTTTAGTTTTTGCCTAACAAAGCTAACTTGCAAACTTAAATACACTTCTTTGCGAATTCTACAAAATTCAAACAAAAAGCAATAGGTCCATGAATGGAAAATGTTGATAAGTAGATTTAAGTGGATCTACTACATTTTAAATGGTTTTAACATGTGGAAAAAAAAGAGCATGTAGGAATTTTTCTTCAAAACTGTGCTTGGTTGTAGAAGAAATTTAAAAGATGAAAAATTAAGAAATTCTAAATCTTGAATTCTCAAAGATTTATTTTAGGAACATGAAGAAGCTTGAAATTCCACTAAATTACAATCTGGAATCGACAAGCTTTCTTTTTGAATGATGGAAATTTTAGATCAAAACTGAATTTATTTTTCACCATACTTTTCTCTGAAAACAAAGATAAGTTATTGACTATCGACAGGAATTCATGAAGCACGGTTATAGAGCATGATTAGTCAGAAGGAGAATAAATCCTAGAAAATAATTAATAAATAATAGGATAAAACTAATTCTTTAGAGAAAAAAATGGTAAAATAAAAAAATTAAAGAAAATCTAAAAAAGGGGAGAGGACGAGAGGACGAGAAAGATTATAATTGAAAGATTGAGTTGAGAATCAAAAGAAATTTAAGCAAATGAGAGAAAGAAAGAGAGGAGAATTAAAAGAAATTTGAAAAATGAGAGAGAGAGAGAGAGAGAGAGATGAGGATGACGAAAGAGATATATGCAATTTTCATTTTCTTTTCCTTTTTTTCCTCTTAGTTAACATGTAGGGTAATATCAAGTGACATGACGCACATGTGTCACTACTTTTTATTCTGTTAGAGCATGTGTACTACACACGTTTAGCTCTAGTTAGGGACATAATTATAACAAAAGACAAAACTTGAGGTATATAAATGGTTCCCCACAAAGTTGAGGGGCCACAAGATTTTTTTATGAAAGTAGAAGAGGGCAAAATATGTATTGGGCCCATACTCAACTTATTTAACATTTTAATTCATAAAAAATAATTTCATTATAATTTTAATTAGTTCTTTTATTACTGAGTTGCCTATGCAATGGATTAGGCTACATTAGATAAAAAAAGGCCAAATATATAGATTTGCTCATAAAGTTTACGCGATTTGCCTTGTGGCAATTTTAAGTTTGCGGGAAACCTATCATGACCGTACACTTTCATATTTCAGTAATAACCACATCCCTTGGCAAAACTGAAAAATTAGATGTCCAATTCAAGTGACATGCATGTCTTCATACTCATCAAGTAAACCTATCAAAAAGTGACAAAGTCGTTTATTATGCCGAGCAGCATTATGGTGAACCAAGCATGTGGGGCATTATTCAGGATGAGACTGCTTATCCCAAAGAATAGCCATCGAACTATGATAATCTTGAATTGACTGACTTGGAAATTCGACGAAGATGAAGGAGTTCTGATCAATTTGATATTGTGAACTTTAATTCATCTTCTTTATCAATTTGATGTTGTGAACTTTGATCAATGACTGTGTGAGTGGTTATTAAAAAATCCTAGACATCCTTAGTTAATTGATTTTAGCGGGGTTGTATTGGTGGTCCAACTTATGATTTAGCATCATCAGTTTCCCAATCAGCAATATGGATGGCATAGCAGTAGCGGTATTTATTGGTTTGATGATACTGTCCGAATCATAACCCCAAAGTTTATCACCTTGCAAGAACCATTGCATTTATTGTTTCCGATATTAGTATCATCTAAAACAAGTTAAATAGCTTTTAAGATGGTTGTGGAAGGCGTGAAGGCTCCCAGGAGAAGAGTTGAAGCCTCTAAAAAAAAATGCCTAGAAAGGTCTGATATCAAGTTGAATAAGAAGAAATTTGTATTGTATTGCTGTAAGATTTAAATTAGACAACGCCCTTTATATAAGTGTAAAAGATATATGAAAAAAGAAAAAGAGATCAGAATCAGATACATTAGGATCAGAATCAGATACATTATCAAATACACTAGGATGAGAATGATATACACTAGAATCATAATCAGATGCATTAGGATCATATTCATATATACTAGGATCACTTAGGATTTTATTCTTACAAATCACACCCATTGTTTTTTCCTTAAATTTAACTAATTAAAAAGTTAATGTCTTTTTTTTTGTCATTTTAAGTTAGATACTTTTACCAAACATTCTAATTTAAACCTCCCTATAAAACAACTAATAGAACAAGTAATAGTTACTAAACTACTAACAGATACTAAAACAACTAATTGCTGAACATACCATATAAAAATTATTTATTTTAACTAGCTAAATAAAATATCTAACAACAAAGCTAATAAACCTTCACTAAAACCCTTCTATCACAAAATTGGGGAGCCATACCCCCTAGTTCCTCCTTCTCTCTGTCTCTATCCTCACTTAGCTCCAAATTGTGTTAACAATAGTTATCAAACTTAAAATATCACTTCTCACCCTCAACATATTTAACATTTTAATTCACTTAAAAACTTCATTATAATTTTAATTAGTTCTTTTACTAATGGGTTACCTATGTAATGCAATTATTCTAAGTTAGATCATAAAATTGGATTGTCTCATTTTAATTTTTCACTCTTGTTTCATTTTAATTTATTTTGAAAAATTTTAATCATTGTACTATCTTTTTGAAAAATTTTGAATATTTTTCATTGTTGTACTATCCTTTTTGAGAAATTTTAAATTATTACAATTATATATAAAGTTTGTTATTTCCTTTTTTGATGTATATATATGATTACAGTTATTTCTTTTTTTGATATATATATATATATGATTACCCTTCTAATAATATATATTATTTATTTTTTATATGGCAACCACAGGAAAAAAATTTTCTGCATGTGCATTACGGGTTGATAAAATCTAATATGGTAGAAAATCACCAAAAATAGAACTGTAAAAGCACTTTCCTTTTATTTAACCTAATTTATTTAGACCGGATTCATGACTCCATATATGGATGAAATCAATGAAATCAATTAAATATTGTTATTGAAATTAGAGTATTTTTTTACTTTACATTTAAAAAAAAGAGTTGGAATATTTATTAAAAAATCTTGAAGTTCATGTCGATAGGGGCCATCTAGATAAATTTTTTCTATATATAGGTGTACTGTCTACATCTTTCTACCATCATCTAATTGGCCAAAGCAAATCCTTTTGTTAGAAGACAGAAAAAAGAGTTCATAAGTGAGACAACATTTTATTTTTATTTTTAATTTTGTAGTTCTCCTGCTAATTCAACTGTCTGTTGATCTTCCTTTTTCTAATAAATCTGTAATTTGTAATGCAGTCATGGCAGTACGCTACGTCCAAGCCGTGCCTCAACATCATCAGGAAGACGACCAAGATAAACCATTAGTTTTCGACGCCAAAGTTTTTAGCTACAAATCTAACGTTCCGAAACAGTTTATTTGGCCTGACGATGAAAAGCCAAACCCTAATGCACCAGTACTCCCTGTTCCACATATCGACCTAGGTGGCTTCCTTTCTGGGGATCCTGTCGCTGCAATGGAGGCTTCTAAGCTTGTGGACGAAGCTTGCAGGAAGCATGGTTTCTTTCTCATCGTTAACCACGGCGTCGATAAAAAACTGATAGAAAATGCCCATCTCTATATGGACAGCTTCTTTGAATTACCCCTCTCTGAAAAACAAAAGGCTCAGAGGAAACTTGGCGAACACTGTGGATATGCCAGCAGCTTCACTGGCAGGTTTTCCTCTGAACTTCCATGGAAGGAAACTCTATCTCTTCGTTACTCGGCAGACAAGAATGAGCCCAATGTCGTTCATCAGTATCTCCATAACACAATGGGCAAAACTTTCTCAGAATTCGGGTATTGCTCACTGACAATCTAAACAATTTTTATAAACAAATAAACATTAATTTATTTTATTCTAATCAATAAATAAATTAAATTTCTGCAGGAGGGTGTACCAGGAGTACAGTGAGGTAATGAGCAATCTAGCACTGGAAATCATGGAACTACTTGCAATGAGCCTTGGAGTAAGCAGAAGGCAATTCAGGGAATTTTATGAAGAAAACGATTCTGTATTGAGGCTTAATTACTATCCTCAATGCCCAAAACCTGAGCTTGCTTTGGGAACTGGTCCTCATTCCGATCCTACTTCGCTAACCATTCTTCACCAAGATCAAGTAGGCGGTCTTCAAGTATTTGTAGACAATCAATGGCAAAATATCAGCCCGAATTTCCAAGCCTTCGTCGTTAACATTGGCGACACCTTCATGGTACGTAAAAAGTTTATTTCCATTCTTAACTTGATTACAAATGTGCTTTCTAACCTTTAATTTCTTGGTTTGAAGGCTTTATCAAATGGGAAATACAAGAGCTGCTTGCATAGAGCAGTGGTGAATAATGAGACACTAAGAAAATCAATTGCTTTCTTTTTGTGTCCTAAGGATGATAGGGTTGTGAGTCCACCAAGTGAACTTGTAGACGATGACAATCCAAGAATATATCCAGACTTTACTTGGCCCATGCTTCTTGAATTTACACAGAAGCATTACAGATCAGATATGAAGACTCTTGAAGCTTTCAGTAATTGGCTTCCAAAACAGAAAAATTAAGTGGGTAATAATAATGTCACTGTTAACCTCTATTGGTTTGGGATAAGTTCTTCATTCAATATGTAAGACTTGGACAATCCTCCTACTCTTGATCTAGTTTTTAGAGATGGAATTAGGTCCAGTTTATCTTGTAATAGTCGCAATTAAATAAATTGGAAATAGATCTGAGCTGAATATGCTTTTGATATGTATTATTTTTATCAATTTAAATTCCTTAAGGAAGACAAACAGCAAAAATTTCAAGAATAAAGTACCAATTCGGTGACTATAGATAGCTGTTAAACTCTCAGAATTTTGAAAGAGATTAATTGTTATTAACCTGATTTTAGGGTAAGATTTGGATATATATACTGCAATCCAAACAATCCGAATTAAATTAGGATTTCGAGTCCTAATTTATTTCCTATTTAGAGTATATTAGGAAGTTTATTTATTTAATTATAATAATTTATTATTATATATTAACAATAGTTTTTTTATCATAAACAAAAGGCAAGAATAAAGAACATACAATCAATCAATAGAAGGTTTGATGTGCTATATTTGTAATGTCTCAAAATTTCAGATCTTAAAATGATATTATTTGGCCGGGTTATGAATAGTATCACCAGAGAGAAAAATAATATTTTATTTGGACCCAATAATGATATTAAACATAATTAATATTTGTTGAGTTAATTAGATTTGATGTGATTAATCTTAATTAATTAAAGTTAAGATATAAATTCTTTATGATAAAGTAAGTAATAAATTGTTTGGTGAATAGAAGTTTACTGGTCTGTGAATAGTACCACAAGTTCGGGACTTTATACTATTTTGGTCCGAAAAAATTACTATTGATGTTTTATATTTTATTTAATATATTTGGAGTGTGTTTATATGATTTAGGTGGGCAGAAAATCTTTCATGAATATTTTTGGAGAATTTAAGTATTTAATAAATAGTATTTTCTAGTGTGGTATATTAAGAAAAAATTGAGAAATTATTTTTATGGAGTTAATTTAATAAGTTGGTAGAGTTAAATAATAATTGGAAGAGAATTATTTAGTGAATATTCAGAACCTTTGGATGAGAATACTAAAAACTTAATCCTAGCCATTCATTTGACATAAAATTAGCAGCCAAGTTTGATTTTGCTACTTAAAAACAACACTTATCAAAACTCTGTTCTCTCTTCTTCAAGCCATTCCAACGCCACTTTCTCTCTCTCTCTTTCTCTCCTCCATTTTCTTCAATTTCTCTACCTCCAAACTACACCAAACCACCTAATTAATTCATAGATTAGTAATTAAATGTTAAGACTTAAGTTAAAGGAGTGAGAATTGAAGGCTAACACTAAGACTTGTGGAGAAAAGCTACTAAACAAGTAAGTTGTGATTTTTAGTTTTAAGAGTTTTAATGTGAATTTCATAGAAAATATAAGCTAGAATATGTCTAAATCATGCTCCATCTTCTTCTTTTTGTGTTTTCTTGATTTTGATATAAATTATCTACTACTTTGAAGAGGTTGGAGAACCCTCCTTTAAAGTAAAAAGGAAAGCTCAAGTGAGGCTTTCTAAGCTCAATTGAGCTTATTTTATAAGGTTAGTGCCTATATTCTTTTACTTCCTTTTTATTTTTCAAAGTTTTTAATTTATAGATTTTATGAGTTTTGGAGATTTGGTATTTCATGTTTGGAATTTTGATATTTGATTTGTTTAATGAGAATTGGGATGAATTCTAAGCATGGTAACATGCTTAAATGTGAAAGGAATTAATCCTTTCTTCTTTTCTCAAAAGAGGCCAAAACCTCTAGTTGAAGGGCATGAGTTCCCTTTTGATTTATTTACCTAAATTTGCTTATAATTTGATATTTGATAAGTGTGTTCTTGAATGGTAATTGTGTCATGACTGAAAGAATGCTTTGAAAGTGGAAAGAATGAGTTTATGATTACTTAATCCTAAGTAATATTTTTATGATTTTATTAAGTGTTATTTGATAAGTATTTAAATAGTGTTTTAAATCTTCATTTTGAATCTTAACTATTTATGATTTTGGAGAAGTAAAAGAAAGCCTTAAATATAAATGAGAAGTGTTTTATATTTATATATATACTAGTAAGCATTTAAAGGGTGTTATTAAGTGAATTTGATTTGTATTTTAAGTATATTTTGAATATGAAGCTTTAATTTCAAAAGTGTGAAGGTTGGTAAAATTTTTATAAGTTGTAAGATTTAAGGAAGTAAGAAAATTTAGTTTAAAGCTAAGTATAATTTTGGAAATGGAAGCTTAAATGCTTTGACATGAAAAATGAGAATTTTTGCAAATTATAAGTTGGTGAATTTTGAAATAAAAGTAGGTAGGCCTTGAAATGTTTAAGTATGGGTCTTAAGGAATTTTTAATGAAGTTGTAAGTTAAGGAATTTTGTAATAATAACTATTAAATTGTGTAAATTGGGTTTTATGATCAAATAAGTAAAAGTTTTAATGACTTATATAAGTGTTCTTGGTTTTGAGACTAAGACTAATTGAAGCAGGAATACATTCTCCTTTTGTGAATATATGGAGGCCTTACCACCCTAGGGTGGTAAGACTTGTTTTCATTTCTTTTACTTGGTTTTTAAGCCTCTTATGTTATATTAAGTATATATATTTTGTAAGTATAAACTTTGATTTGTATAAGTATGAAAAATGGTAAACTTTTACAAGTTGTAAGTTTTAATGAAGTTGATAAAAATATATTTAAGTTAAATATATGTTTTGGAAATATAAGTTTTGATGCATAAGTATGAAAATAAGAAAGTTTACTAAGTTGTAAATTAAGTGAATTTGAAATAAAAATATTTAAGTTATGAAATATTTTATAATGAGAAGATTATTAAGAAATATTATGAATTAAGATGAAAGATTTGATTTTGGGCTCAAGTATGCATGATTGAAATATGGTAAGATGAGGTTTATTCTGGTTAATGAGTATGCTCGGCTTTGATGCCTCTTTGTTATATTATATGCTATGATTATATACTAGGTTTTGGATGCCTTTCTGAATAAGTGGACGCGCTTATTATCCGATGGCACTTTCATAGGTCACATCCAGTGGCGCTTTCACAAGCCAATTTTCCAGTGGCGCTTTCACAGGCCAAATCTCTGTTTTCGATATCTACATAATCGAATCTGATTATATTTCTTTTAAAATATGTATGAGCCCTCAACTAAAAATAAGTTCTGTTTTGTTATAAAGGAAAATGGAAACATATTTGTATTTATAGAATTTTTCTTATATTTGTCAAACTATGAAATTATTTTAAGAAAGAATTTATTTATAATTTTTGAAATATTTAATTTGATTTGTACATCTTCGGTATTTTTATAACTGATTTAAGCATTTTAAATTATATTTTAAGTTTGTTGCTTAGGCAACTTTATTTATGGTATTGTTAAGTTATTTAGGACCACTGAATTTTATACTTAGTGCATTGATTTTTATCATGCGCAGGTTAAGAGCGGTGGATGCTATAGAAAGACCGGAGGCGTAGCATCAGGAGAAAAAAAATTTATTTTGGGAAGGATATGTATAGGATGTATTATGACATGTATAAAAATATTGCAAGAGATTGTATACACTAAGTTTGTAAATTAATGAAGTATGTAATTAAATAAGAAATATCATTTTTATATTAATTCTAAAGTATGATTATTAGTAATTGATTTGAGAATGGATGACATATAATATGATAGAACCTAAGATGATCTGCTGTGGATATTTAGAAGTACTGCTTAACTATTGTGTTGATTTAGAGTATTGAGGTTTGGAGGATTATATTTGGAACTGCTATATTTTTCATTTGTTTGGCAAGTTTCAAGGGAAACTCTTGCAAATTTTTGTAGAAATTTCCTTAATTTTTTATTTTAAAAAAAATTATTTGCCTCCTTATGAAAACTTAGCCATTTCTAATACATGATTTAAGATTATTAAGTAAGATAAGACGGTACTCCGACATCGAATGTGGCGCACACCGTCTAATCTTCCAAGCTCGAGCGCGGGTGTTATGAAAACATAATCCTATGTTTTGTATTTTGCTTTCAAATATAAAAACATAATCCTATCCTAACATAAAAAGAAAAGAAAAGGAAAAAAGAATAGAAAGTTTAAAACTTATTATTATTTAGTGCTATGAAAACTACTTAATTACTCTCGATATATGAGATCACTCGTAGACCAAGCAATGAATAAATTTTATTTCAAATATTTTACGGTGTGATGTTTTGCCTTTTTTTCACTTAGGAAATTGTTTTTTTTTTAAGATAATACTAGGATTTGATTAAAAAACTTCAAATGAATATAAATATTACAGGGAGGACATGACCCATCTTCTAAAGACTAGAAATAGAATAAAAATTATAAAATAATTATTGTTCAATGCTCTAATAAGAAATCATAATCAAAATAGAAATGTAAACTTAAAGAAAATGGATATATAGATCTTCAAAAGTGGTCGATTAGATGAACTTCCTATCTTCTATACATGGTGTAATTATCCATGAATTAATTGCTTATGAACGAACATAGAGGATTTGAACCGGCAAATCCAACGGAGGAACAAGGCCCACTACCAAGCTCCAAAAGACGAAAATCATTATATAGTTGAAAATTTTTTCACAAATTACAACCTATCCAAATAAACCAAATAAATACGAATAACAAAATAAAACACCACATAAAATGGAAGATCATAAACTCCACACAAGATAGAGATAAAATAGAAACAATAAACATAAATAACATGAATCTATGCCATAATAGACATAGATCTCTAATTTATTTAACTAAAAAAACATAAAAATTTACAACAAAACTAAAAATATGAGGAAATGCTATCATAAGAGATAAGAATTAGCCCCTTCTTGTATCTATATGCTTGATTTTGTTCTTCGATGAAGAGAGGGAAAAAAATTTTAATGGCAGAAAGGGAGAGAGAGAGGGCCGCGGTTACTAATTCCCATTTCTCTTAGAAAATAGTTAGTCATACTCTCATTTGTCCAGTGTATTTTTATTAAATTGGGTTAGTATGTGGGTAGGCTTTTAAGCCAAGTATATGTAATAGGAAACTTACTGAAATAACCCATTAATTTATTTTTAAAAGAATTTTTATTTAAAATTTAATTGTAAATTTTCACCAATGAGAATTGGCGAAAAATAATATTTTATGCTGTGAACCGAATCGAAAACCGAATTTAAATAGTCTAACTCA
>CANUEX010104015.1:0-12969 GCA_948099535.1 Jatropha multifida
GTTTCCCCTTCTCCTGTAACTTCTTGTTTAATAGGACTCTATATTGTTTTCTTACCCTCTTCCGATAATGAGAAATCCCACCATCCTTTCAATTACCCTTAGTTCTAGAAGCAGTAGCATACATGACCATATTTTGTAAAATATTTTTTATTTGGTATTCAGAAAGCCCATCTATATTCCATTCCATGATGGACGTTCCATCATATTAGACATTCTGATACTGGGGCTCTTCATAGGACATGTTTACTAGAGAGGGAATTCTCTTAAAGAAAATAGAAGAGAAACAATCTCCCTATAATCTCACTGAAATTCTCAATAGGGTTAATGAAACAAAGAAACAAAAGGAACCCCCCATAAGGGAATTAAGAGAGGAATTAAATTCTGCAAAAACAGAATTAAAGAATTTGAAAGAAAGAGTAGTAATGCTTGAACTACTCAACAAAGAAGAAGAAGAAGATGAAGGAGATAAAATTGATCTCCATAGAAATGAAAGAGATCCATTAAATGAAGATGAGGTTGCCCAACTTCATTACATTAACTTAGTGGATCGTGTAATAACCCACAAATGGCACACTAAAGTAACTATTGTTGTGCATAAAGAATATATGTTTCAATCAATGGCCCTAATAGATTCAGGAGCCAATATGAATTGTATTAATGAAGGATTAGTGCCTTTGAGATATTTCTCCAAAACAATAGAGGAATTGAATACAGCAGACGGTAATAAAATGTCGATAAAATATAAATTAAATAATACTGTTGTATGCAATGAAGGTATCTATTTTGAAGTTCCCTTTATTATGGTTAAGGGTTTTTCACACCCAATAATATTGGGAAATCCATTCCTTCATATGTTATATCCGATAAAGAATATATCGGAACAAGGAATATCCAATGAGATAAATGGGAGAATTATTACATTCCATTTCATATCTCAGCCAAGGGTAAAAGAAATAGATGTGCTAAAAAGCAACATCAGAAATAAAGAAAAATTTGTAAATACTTTAAAAAATGAAGTTGCTTATAAAAACATAAGCGAAAAGATAAATGATGGAAAAATACAAGAAAGGATTAAAGAATTCAAGCAGGAGATGTTTAAAACAGTCTGCTTTGAGAATTCTACTGCTTTCTGGGAAAGAAAGAGACATATTGTGTCTCTACCCTATGAGCCAGGGGTCAATGAAAAAATGATCCCAACAAAGGCTCGGCCCATAGCCATAGGCCTAAGACATCTAGAGATTTGCAAAAAAGAAATAGCAGATCTAGAGCAAAAGGGCCTAATAAGAGAAAGCCAAAGCCCGTGGAGCTGTCCAGCCTTTTATGTAGAAAATGCTGCTGAACTTAAAAGAGGCGTTCCTAGGCTAGCCATCAACTACAAGCCCTTAAACAAAGCCTTAAGATGGATAAGATACCCAATCCCAAACAAAAGAGACCTCTTAAATAGATTATTCAATGCCAAGGTCTTCTCAAAATTCGACATGAAGAGTGGGTATTGGCAAATTCAGATAGCTGAGCCAGACCAGTATAAAATGGCCTTCACAATGCCTTTTGGGCATTATGTATAGAACGTTATGCCATTTGGTCTAAAGAATGCTCCTTCTGAATTCCAAAAAATTATGAATGACATCTTCAATCCCTATACATCATTCACGATTGTTTATATTGATGATGTCCTTATCTTCTCCCAAACCATAGATGAACATTTCAAACACCTTAGAATCTTTATTAGAGTAGTAAAAAATAATGGTTTGGTAGTTTCTGCTAAAAAGGTAAAATTGTTCCAAACTGAGGTTAGATTTTGATATTGAGTATCTTCTTTAGGATCTCCTGTCAAAAATTCACGCATTAGAAAATCAGGCAATGAATTATTCTCTCCTTTAATATACTCAATATCAAAATCAAATACATAAAGAATAGCTTGCCATCTAGCAAAAATCTGTTTTGATGCTATATTTTTAACATCTTTTAAGAGAATTTCTTTAGCGCTTTTACAATCTACTCGAATCAGGAATTTCTGATTTATAAGATCTAATTCGAACTTTTGAACACAAAGCACTATTGACAATATTTCTTTTTTTACCGTAGAGTAATTTACTCTCGGTCCAGTCCAAACACCACTTGTAAATCTCACTAAGGATTCCTTTTCATTAATCCTTTGTTTTAAGATTCCACCATATCCCTTATCAGAAGCATCAGTTTCCTCAATTTTAAATGCTTCAGGATGAGGGATGGTGAGGCAAGGTAGAGTCTTTACCCTAGTCTTTATTCTCTTTACTGCCAATGTGTGTTGGTCAATCCAATCAGGAGCATTTTCCTTTAGCCTTTGAAATAACGGCTTTGCATCCTGTGCAAGATTCTTGTAGAAATCTGCCACATAATTTAGACTTCCCAAGAATCTTTGCAACTGAGTTTTTTCTTTAATAATATCAGGAAATTTATTGGCAAATTCAGATAGCTGAGCTAGACCGATATAAAATGGCCTTCACAGTGCCTTTTGGGCATTATGAATGGAACGTTATGCCATTTGGTCTAAAGAATGCTCCTTCTGAATTCCAAAAAATTATGAATGACATCTTCAATCCCTATACATTGTTCACAATTGTTTATATTGATGATGTCCTTGTCTTCTCCCAAACCATAGATGAACATTTCAAACACCTTAGAATCTTTATTAGAGTAGTAAAAAATAATGGTTTGGTAGTTTCTACTAAAAAGGTAAAATTGTTCCACACTAAGGTTAGATTTTTAGGGCATAATATAGAAAATGGAACAGTTATATTAAATTATTTTGAAAGTTATAATAAGTTGAATTAATTGATATTAGCAAGTCGATAGTGCAGAGTCTAATTTAGTTCTAACAATTAAGTTATGATATAATTTATTAAATTAATTTTCTATTTGTTTATTTTTATTTTAGTGATGTGTCTAATGAATTCTTTCT
The DNA here is from genome assembly GCA_948099535.1 of Jatropha multifida. NCBI lineage: Eukaryota > Viridiplantae > Streptophyta > Magnoliopsida > Malpighiales > Euphorbiaceae > Jatropha > Jatropha multifida. Next base: position 2,942 of record CANUEX010104015.1, read on the forward strand.
CTTATATTTTTAAATTCTTTAGATCGTTTGAATTCGTCAATTGCTTTTCAAAATCAGAATCAGAATTAGGATTTGGATTTCCTACTATCACTGTAAGTAATAATAAATAGTGGATAATATGTATTTTTATATCATCATAACTTTATTGATATATTATATCATTATATATATATTTTCATATCAAACTATATTATATTTTTATTTAATAATCGTATAATTTTTTTTTAATTGCATATTAAATATTGATATGATGTTTTGCAATTGGATGAATTGCTTGAATAAATGTGCTGTGATATGGATCACTTTATTTGTGTGGAATTAGGATGACGTAGATCACTATGGGTTTGTGAGGGTAGTGTTTGATACGATCGGTCATATATGAGGAGATTGGCACCTCCGTGTGCATCTGATGATACATGGATATAATATGAATAACCATAAGGTGATTTCCTAATGGTATGGAAAAGAAAAGAAAAGAAAAGAGGGTCATGTGGGAGGACGGTTCGTCGAGGGTTTCGGTGACGCCACAAACTAATTTCCACATGATAGATTATTTGAAGATGAAGGATTTGTGGGTACTAATATTGTGATATATGCATGACTGTCAGTGTGATCATTTTGGTAATTTTAGATGCATTCTACGTGATTGTCTAGTCATGCATTATTTATTATTATTCACTGAGTTGTTGCAAAACTCATCCCGTCTTGCCTAACCTTTCAGAAAATAAAAGATTCTCTCCAAGACAGTTAAAACTCTATATTCTTCTTTGCAGAGCTAAAAAAATATATTTCTAAATTTATACAGTTCATTAAATAATACACAGGTACTTTAAAAAGTTTCTTTGTTTACGAATATATTGAACTTTGCAATTGTAGAATATGTATTTTAATAATTTATTATTATGAGTGAGCTATTTTATGAAATTATAGTTGTTTTAATTATTTATTCGGATGAATGTGACCAGTGGTCATAGTATAATTGTGATTTATTGGAACTGAACTTATGTGATTAGTTAAGATATCTATTATTTGACCGAAGTTATATGGCTACTGGATTCATACAGGTAATATTAATATGGACTCACTATTATTAGAAAACAGATAGACTTGCGTGAATCTTACAATTTAAACTTACTACGGATCTCGGGAGCCTTAAATTTACCTGGATTTTAATACCGATTCAACTCATGATTTCAGATCGTGACATTCCAATTTAGAACCAATTTAGATAACTTTTCTTTAACTTTTTTAGTTTTTTTAGCTAAATAAGAAAATTAATAATAAATAATAGTTTTAAATTAATAAAAAGATTAAAATAGTAAATTAATAATTTTAAATTTTATTAAAAAATTATAACTACATAAAATATAAATTTAAAATTCTTTAGTTGTATTTAATTATTTATACTTAATTTAAATTAGGAGAAAAGAAATGATATGGAAAATTCAATAAAGCAAAGAAAAAATTGATATTGTGAAAAAAAAAAAGAAGATTGTTAAGAGATTTATAGTTAATATATAAATTTTTATTAATAAAAAATACCTTTCAAATCTTCCATTTGTTTACCATTATAATGCAAAAAAATGTCCTTAATTTTATTTAGCAATTAATTAAAAATATCAAAATATAAAATTTTTATTTTAAAATATACTCTCCAAGTAGCCATTTTTTTATTATTATAAAAGGGTAAAATGTCATTCTATTTAAATTAAGAGTTAAAAAAAATTACAATAGAAATTTTTATTCCTAAAAATACCCTTCAAATTGCTTTTCTTTTACCGTTGTAGTGGAGAAAATGTCTTTTTATTCTATTTATAAGTTAAAAATAAATCTTATTTAATTTATATGTAAAAAATATGTATTATAAAGGGTAAAAAATTTAAATTAAAAATTTTTAAATGAAGAGCAATTTTTTTTTTCATTTTGTAATTTATAAACTATATTTATATTAATAAAATTTAACATGATGCTAAATTTATTACATTTAATAATAAAAAATAAAATTAATTTAATAATTAAAATTATGTATGAAATATGATTTTTTTTTTTTCTTTTAACGGTTTTAAACCAGAATTGACTATGGTTCAATTTCGATTTGATCACAGAACCATGATCGTAGCCAATTGCAATAAGCATTGTCTTTGAAGCCCAATAAAAATTTTAGATGTTTATTTGTCCCAAACAATGATTTGTCACTTTTATCGTTCTTAAAAGTAAGTCAATTATCAATCATCAATTTATATGATGAGAAACGATTAGAAATGATTCATAGTTCGAATCTAATGAATTTGCAATATTAAAAAACACTTTTTCTTTGCGTTCTCCTATGTTAAACAGGAGATGAGAATTTGAGAAGCCACCAAACCTCTTTAACATTTCCCTCCTTTTTTTTTTTGAAAAAAAAAATGAAGAAAGCGTTTATCTTCCAATTTTTAATTAGGTAATTTATTAATTTAATTAGTTTTATTTGTAAGACTAATTTATATAATATTATTTTTTAGAAAAAATTATAATCATAATCTCATATTTTAACCAAATTAACTACTCCATTTTTGTATTTTAAAGAATACAATATTATACTTATATTTAGATTTGTTGCACTATGCTTCCGTTTTTTTCTTTCATTTTCAAAAAACAATTTAATAAAATATTTGATGAGAATAAATAAAATATATATCAAATATATTTTTTTCACTGTCAACTACTTCTTTAAATCTATGCAAATCTATTGTGTTTTTTATGAATTTTCTTTTTTCTTTCAAAAGAATCGATAACAGTAAGAGGCAGCTCGAATTACCATTTCCCCTCCCAATTGAAGTATTCTTTTATTTTATTTTTTAATTAGAATTAATATGTTATTTCATAGCATTTCAATGTTTAAAAATGTAAAAATTGGATATATATCCTCCTATAATAAATCTAAACCATGTATGTATAATAGTACATTTTTTAAAATACAATAATAGAATAGTTAATTTAATTAAAATATAGAAATATAATTATAATTTTTCCTATTTTTTATTTAGTAAAAGTTATAAAATTTAGTCAATGGGAACACTATATATATATATATACAATTACTTAAATATTTGACTTCAGTAGTAAAAATAAGATAAAAATTATATATTCAAGTATCAATCAAATGTATTTTGATTAGTTTATTTATAAAGTGGAACGGGTATGAGCAAAATTGACAATAGCCGCATTAAAATCATTTTAAAATTTTGATGCACACACTTCTCCCAAATCTTTTTAAATTTTCTTTGAAAATACTTTTACCTAAATTTATTTAAATTTTTTATCTGTAAGACATCCAATATCCATGACTATTTAAAATTTATTTAAGTAATATCCAAACGACGCTTTAAATTTGATGTTTTATAATTTATTTTTAAACTTTATCATGAGTTTTGGCTGGTAGCAGATATCCACTGCTTTAAACTAACACTCAGTAACGGATAATCGATTTAATACTCATACCCATCAAGAACTCAGTTAGTTCAACACTCAAACTTGCTTCAAAGGTTCTTGTCAATTGAATATACAGAAACCACCTAAATTAATTTATTTTTATTCACATTAGGTATATTATTAATATGTTTCATTTCATTAATGAGTTTTTGCAGCGATCCGAAACTGAGCTGAACCAATACTAGAGCATAGGAAAGCTTAAGATCACCAAAACTCAACTCGTAATAAGCCTAAGATACAAAACTTCTATTATTTTAATCCATTATGAATATGCAAAGCCTATAATTAATTAAACATCTTTCCAAGGCCCGACTCAAATATTTATGTTCATCATTCACCAATTTCCATACTTTTACGGGCCTCTTTCTTATGCATTCAAACCACATCTATAATTACATTCATTACGCCTACCAGTCGATATCCGACGCATGCTCATATTCACAGGTTCAAGTTTACCAAACCAAGATTTACACACGTTAGGAATTAGATATAAGTAACACTCCTAATGTAATTGGGGATATCTACTAGGACTATAATAATAAGTAAACTCAACTAGATAAGAATGCTCTGTGAAGGAAAATGAACAGAGCTTCAGCCAACAGAAGAAGTCGAAGATCCCGATTCCTTAAACATTTGGGTGAAACAGGGTAAGCGTTTCTGGTAAATAGATAATGCATACCCAAACAGTCATCCGTCATGCTCCTAGATGTTCTAAAGTGAACGTTCATTAAATCACACATATGACACAACAACTGGCACCTAGAAACACTAACACGTTCACATGATCAAACAAGTAGAAATGGCTAGTGCCATCACTGAAACCCCTGACGAGGCGTCCTCACACATGGCCCGTCCTTTCAAAATGCAAGGAATTGATCCTCATACATAGCCGACCGGTTTAATCCTCACTTGACCACCCCTCTTATTTTTTTTATACTCTTTTTTTTCTCATACCAACAGGTTATCACCCTGAGGTTTTTCATATCATATATTATCAAATATACACAGGGATCTCGATCTCCCTATACATGACCGATGGTATCCAAAACCGGCCTCACAAATCCATAGTGGCTCACTTCATTCCATTTCCACACAAACAAGGCACAATAATTTCACAGCATAAGTAATCAAACAATTCATTCAATATAATGCACCAAAAAAATCCGAACATAAAAGTATAATCATATATTGATAACAAAAAAAAATAATATACATATAAAAAAAATACTAAGTTTTCTCCTTTATATGTATATATTTTTTTTAAATAAATGATATGTGTATGCAATGATGATATGCACTATTTATTTAGATGAGAAAACACCCTTAAATTGGATTCTGACTTGTTGGAGCAGTAAACGAACTAGGACAATCTAACGAAATGGAATTGGAAGGAGAGGATTAAATAAAGCATTCTCCTAAATACAAATAAAGGAATATCCTAAATAATTCAACAGCCCATTTAACAAGTAGAACTAATATAAATCCTGCTGAAATCTCGGCAGAACCTCCCTTAAAAATAGGATTGTTACCTGTATAAACAATAACAATAGCAAGACTTTAACAATCAAACTCACACAGCCCATCCATGAGGTGATCAATCAATTCAACCTGTTCTCCTTCAACAACAATATCAACACCTAATTATTGTCATGATAATTCCAAATCTCTTCTACTCTCACAAATAACGAGACCTTAGAGAAACTATTTAAGCAGAACTATATTCACATATTCGCGAGTATAAGATAATTATATAACAATTTCAAGTTTACATTCATCTATATCTTAACTTCTTTCCACAATTTAACCATTGTTGCACAGATTTATGCTTAAGTTTGGTATAAAAATTAAATTTCAGGTCTAAGGCCTAAAGACTCTAGGTTTGAGTCTCTTACTAAGGAAAGATACATCTACTGAGATGAAATTACCACGAAACTAACAAAAACACATTGATCTCTAACTCACTCTAAACTGTCATCAGCATTTCCAATCGATACTACAACTATAACTACATTAAATCATACCAAGAATCCTTATGTAACACCCTTCACCTTAAAGCATGAAATCAACACGTGCACTTAACTATAACATTCTTTTTCACATTATAGTTCATAAGTTCATTTATACACAAATGCACAAAAGCATACATACATATATATATATATATATATATATATATATATATATAATTCATAACTCAGTTGCCATTTCAAACTAAAATCAGTATTCCTACCTATTATCCATTGCTAACTCGACTAATTTGCTTATTATTCAACAAGAACTCATATTTTACTTTATTCCCCATCTCCATTTACTAAAATTTATTATCATAATTATTAATAAATTGCTTGTCAACTGAGGATTAAATTCATACAATTAAGCAGGTCATACTTTTCCCAAACTTATGGAATTTGGTCTAACTAGCTGCAGCCGTTTCAACAACATATCAATTTCAGGGGTAAAAATTGTCCTAAACATGCTTAATTATTCATTTCCCACCAAGATACAAGTACACAAGATCGTTTCTCATCTTGATATTGCCAAAGCACCTAAAAAAAGGGCAATATGACTGCTGCCATTTCAATATATCTCATTTTTCTAATCAAAACTTATAGTCTACATGTAACTTATTCATTTCCATTGAGAAACAGATATACAACTTCGTATTCCATCTAATTATTGTAAAATTACATAAAAATAAATGATATGATTGCTGCCATATCAAAGAAAATCAAAGTTCTATGTTTAAACTCATATTCTATATGTTAACTAATCCATTTCCTATCAAGAATTTGATATAAAACATCACTTGCGTCCTATCATAGTAAGAACTCAAACAAATAACCATCTAACTGCTGCCATCTTAAGGGGTTGTTGGTTCCTTTTCTGAATTTCGCAATGAACCCTCTAAACTACTCATTCACATCTAGCAAACTTAGTTTATAACTTTAATTTATAATTTAGTTTGGCATTTCTGCAAGTTTTTCGCATGGACAGTACCTTAGAATCTTAATCTATGCAAATTTACGATTTTACATAATAACCCTCAAATTGGTGAAAGAGATTCGTAAAATAGGTAAAGAAAAAAATAGAATGAGCTTACCCTAACATTAGATATGGCCGGAAGTCGTAGGAATCGTCAGAGAGGTGATTGCTGCAGGTCGCGATCTTTCCCTCTCTCGCTCTCTCTTCAAGCGCTGGCGAAAAAGAAACAAAAGAAATTGGACTACGACGTGAAGAGGAAGCTGATGTCGTCGAATTCGTGGTTCCCTACCCGTTTATGGATGCTCAGAGGCGGTGGAGAAAAAAATGGAAGCGAACGGTTGAGGCGGTAGAGAAGAGGCTGATCATCCAATGGAATGGAAGATAGAGGCTAGTGCGGTCCGATTCAAGCTTGACATGATTTAAGTTGGTTCTCTTGGTTTGGTTCAGCTAGAAAGTTCAGGACATTATACTATATATATTAGTTTGAGTTGGTTTAAAATGGTTTTCTTGATAGATTTTAAAATAATTTTTTTCCTTTTGGTAGATTTAATTGGTTTTAACTTGACTTTTATTTTAAGCCCATTTTATTAATTAGTTTAAAATTCCTTCATAATAAAAAATTTTTAATTTATATTTTTATTGTAAAATTTTGATTTTTGATTTATTTTTAATTGTTAAGATTTTTAAAAATTAAATTCAGAATTAATTGGCAGCTCAATAAAAAAATAGAATCAGTAGTTAATTAAGACTTACATTAATTATGAGTTGTTGATTAGATAATTATAAAACATCTGTAATTTAGGTGTTGAGTGTAAATTTTTTATTAATTTGATGAGTTAAAAAAAGAGTATTATTCTTATTATGTAATTCAAAATATTATTAAGTCTAATTTATATATATATATATATATATATATATATATATATAATTCGGAGTGAAATTGATCAACTATTAAACCCTAATAAATCAAATTAAATTATAAATTTTATACGATCTATTTGTTAAATGATTTGATTCAATTTAGCAATTGATAATCATTTTCAAAACAGTTTTATTTGATTTTTATTTATTATTAAGTCATTTGCTTAAAAAGTTATAAATAATTGGTAATGATATATAATTGCTTATATTTTCTATTAGTTTTAAGATAAGTTGATCCATAATAATTGAAAGATTTTTTTATCGATTATCTGATCAAATCTAATATAAATATAATTAGTTAGCAATTGATGAAAAAAATTTTAAAATGGAATTAACTAAATTAATAGTTAATTCAAACTTTTATCAACTATGAATTATTAATTATGAATTATTGATTAAAATTCTTACTAACACCTATAACATAAATTGGGTGGAAATTAGCTATAACATAAGTTGAGTGAAAATTAGCTATAAGAATTAGCTGAACCAAATGCCATTTAATATGAAAAATTCTATAACAGTTTGTTAATGAATAAAATTTGTTAAGGAATAAAATTTGTATTATTAAATAATAATCTTAGATTTCTAAATAAATTTTAATTAATAAATAATATAAAATTTTCATAATTTTTATCCTAATAAAATTTATCTTAACTCCAATATATATACTTTAAATTTACGTTAAAAGTTGAGAAATTCTCAAATACTCTCAAACTTTAATTTTGATAATTAACAAATGGCTCAATAAGCATGAAACACACCTTCCACCTGTCAAATAAAAGAAGAAAAATCAAGTTATCCCCAAGTGTAATTGAACTGAATTAGAGATTTAAACCAAACCAATACGCTTGATCAATCAAACCGGAAAAGAGGAAAGCCACAACTCCTCCCTCCTCCCCTATTGCGCGACTCAATCTTGGCTAGCAGTGGCATTCTCCTCGCGCGACCTCAGTTCAGCCACACCCGACCGATGATCCAGCGAGCTTTAACCATGTCGCGCCGCCTCCAGCCATCACCTGCTCATCCGCGCAACCTGTCCCAGCAACCGTAGTAGGCCCAACTTGCTATTCCGGCCACCATCTCCTCCTCTCTCTCCTTAAGCTGACGGTGCAGCAGGCTCAGCTTGCTATTACGACCACCATCTCCACATCCAACCTCTTTCCAGCTACCATTAGTCGAGGTAATCTCATCAGATTGTCTCTCCGTTGAGCACCGACGTCGTTTCCGGCCAAACAATCCAGATTCAGGCATGCTTTAACATTATCAATCCTTATTTCTTTACTCGTTTCTTTCCCTTTTTTGTGTGTAATCTGTTGCTTGTTGATTTATTCGCTTGGCATATGAACTCAAAACTGAATTTTTAACAATCAATTTGAATAGAATAATAAGGAGCAGCCATTGGCATAAATAAGCTGAAATAATGGAAAAGAATATACAAAAAAAAAAAAGATTTGCGATTTCAATCTGCAAAGCTCACTCCAGAAGCAAATGCTTTCACTAGGTGACTTTCACTCCTCTAACTCTCTTTGTTCGATAGGGATACTTCTCCTTTCCTTAGTCTTATTCTAGTTCAAACGGAAAAAATCTGATATGACCTCCTCTTCCTATGAGGTGCTTTTCCTGGCTTTAGTTTTCTAAGTATGAGTTTTTAGCTGAATTTGGGGTTAAATATGACAATTTATATAATAAAGAAGGGCTAAACCGGGTAACATACGAAACCAAATGAACTATGAATTTGATTTTCGTTTTCATATATATATAATATGATCAGACTATTTATGATTTATCACTTGCTGTTTAACGTGAGATATGGAGTTATGAGAAGAAATTATTTTATTTCCTACTTTGATTTGATAAATTACCGGCTGATTACCTTCATGTGTTGTGACATCTTTATGGCTTTGATCCTTGTTAATATAATCCTAGCCTTTAGTGTTTTTTGGCATGCGATTGCTTTAGCATAATTAATTTGTTAAAAATTAAAAATTCCAAACTCTGTGATGGTATCTATGTCAGCAAGGAGAGCAATAGAAAAGTGAGAATGGAAGTTCTACTTATCTTTGTAGATTCTTTTATAATGAGATAATTGTATTATTTAGAATATTTATTTATTTATTTGAGCTACACAATTATATTATTTATTAATCAAACGCAAGGCATTAAAGAAAAAGGTCAAGGATAAATAAGGAGATCGTGTTCCAAAAAAAAAAAAGATAAATTTTCTCTAATTAATATTTTATATTCCTCGCTTATAAGTCATGTTTTATTCGCATGTGGCATAAACTATTTATTATACTCTCACTCGCAATTTAATTTTATAATTGTCTAATTTTTCTTAAAATGAGATAATAATATTATTTATAGAATATTTATTTATTTGAATTATTTAACTACATTATAGTCAAGCGTTGACACTTGTAATTTTTATCATGACAAAAGCGCAGGTAATTATAATACCCTGAAATTTTTATTTCGAAACATTCTCATTTAAATTTAAATTGTAAATTATTAGTCAATAATATTACGCCACGTAATATTATGGGAATCGAAAATCATTTTGGTTCGCCCGAAAATTTATTGAATAACCATTAATCGATTAAAATCGGACCAATATTTCTTTAATTGGACCGAATTAATTTAAATTAGACCCGAAT
>CANUEX010104024.1:0-32121 GCA_948099535.1 Jatropha multifida
AATAGAGTGGCGTGGAGGATGAGAGGAAGAAGAAGAAGATGAAGATGGAGATACAGGTGTTGCTTGGTGAGTGGTAGATTTTAGGTGGAAAAGTCAAACTTGACTTCTTAATTTATGCTAAATCAAAGGCTATGATCAAGTCCTTAGTAATCTCATCCAATGGCTCTACATATTTCTCAAATAATTCTCTTCTAAATATTATTTAACTCCACCAATTAATTAAATTAACTCCACAAAAATAATTCATCATTTATTCCTTAATATACCACACTGAAATAATATTCATTAAATGCCTTAATTCACCAAAAATATTCATGAAATATTTTCTACCCATCTAAATCATGCAAACATGCTCTAAAAATATTAAATAAAATATTATGCACACATAGTAATTTTTCCGGATTGAAATAATACCAAGTCCTGGACCGATGGTATTATTCACAGACCAGTAAATCACTATTAACAACAATGAAAAATAGTCTATTACAATCTTATCCTCTTATAGTATTCTATATATAATTTAAAAAGACAATGAATATATTGTTCATTTTATACGAATCAAAATGCAGCGAACGTAAAATAAAAATTAATTTTACACCAACATGTATCACATTTAAACGAATAAGGCAATAAATTAACGGATGAAGAATAGTACCTTAGTGTCAAGCCTTCAATGATATATAAAAGTCGTTCTTCATTGTTGGGTTATCGTAAATCACAAATTGTTCAATTGTACTATCTCTAACAATATCCACATGAACTGAAAATTGAAAGACTTTACCTTTTAGTATTTGGAGAAGCATAATCTATTTTTGAATGCTAGCTTTGTTTTTACGTTCCGTGACTTTTTGGTGGCTATCTCTCTTTTAGACAACTTTCATAAACCTTTTGTATTAAAACCCAAGGATAAATATATATTTATTTTTTTAACAATCTAAATAAACAAATCATAATTTTTTTTTGAAAGCCAATGATGAGTCTCAGCTAATATTATTTAAATTATTGGTTAATACTTCAAATAGAAAAAGAAGGAGGGCATATCCTCCTTGAGAAGTCAAACATAGAATTTGCTTCCCTAATAGTAGTGTGAGCAATATAATTCACTGACCTTCTAATAAATTTGTAGGACACAAACTACAACTTAGAAAATAGAAGCTAACAATCTTGAATAACAAAACCAAATAAGAATCAAAGGCCTAAACTAACATCTGGCATTCTGTTTCTACTATAATTGGGGGGAAAAAAAGATAAAGCCTTTAACCAACTCAAGGCCTCATGAAAGCATAAAGCATCACCCAAGAGAGGATTAGGCAAACCTTACTGAAGAATCAACTATCCTGCACATATGCCTAGCACAATCACGCACCATCATTTTGAAACCAAAACCACCATTAGCAAGGACAGCCACGTCAACATCACAAGTGTACTAATAGAATGATGGAGCCTACCATTTAAGCATCTTAATGTCCCCCTCTTGCTGTAAACCAGTAGTATGCGACTGGACCGCTTGCAACTCCAATAGAAGTTAACATGCTCTAAAGGACAAATCGAACATCATTATTTTTCTTCTGCCATACTATCTCATTCCTATTTCTCCATATACTCCATAACAGGATATATGCCTCCTCTTGTTTACTTTCAGACATGGTATAAAAAACATGAGCAAGCCAATCATTCAACGAGCAGATTAAACTTCATCCCAAAGAAGACATGAATTGTTGGGTTTCAATAGCAAATATGCGCAGCAAAATAATAAAATTAAAATAATTAATTATACCAATAGGGATCCATTTAAACGAATAAAGCAATAAAATCTTTTTAGAAGAATACCTCTTTTGCAGATTTTTCAAAACTTGGATCTACGCAGCTAGTAGTATCCACACGAATGGACAATCGAAAAACTCTAAAACTACTTTTAGAGGGTTGAGAGATTAGAGTGTATAATGGTGGTAGCTATCGTAAGCTCTCTGTTTTGTTTTGTGGCTATGAGCAACAACTCGCTCTCACATTCAACCAATCTATACTATTTCTTAAACCTTATATAGAAAAATCCTAGGTCATTGATTTGTCGCACGTCTAGGTATCAGAGAGCGCATTCGCATTTCACAAGTATACAAGTTGTACAGGTAATAAAAAAGATTAAGTCCCACAGAGATTGGGGAATAAGCTATTAATTTGTTATATTTGACAATTATTAGGAAGATCGAAATTAAATGGGGATTCAATTAAACTAAGATGTAATTAAATTAAATAAATTAAAATTAAAATAAGTAAGTGGAAATAATCAAAAGATAAATTCAACAAATAATTATAGAGTTGGTCTAGTTATGGGTCTCTATTAATTCTTTGGTGCAAAATCTGAATAATTAATTTATGGAGTCTAGAATCCTCTTTCAAGCTCAACTGGACCGCTATAACCATATGACATCTACTTTCGTAGCCTAATATGGTTAAAACGTTATGTCAATTCCTGAAGGAGAATTAACCTAAAGTATCCAAAATCCTCTTTCGAGCTCAAACTATTAAAATTATGTATTTCTACTCTTGTAGCCTAACACAATTTTAATTCATTAAGCTGGTGTTAATTCTTTTACCCTCAGAGAACCTAGCCTATTTCTAGGTCTAGAAAGAAATTTTAGGTTTAATATGTGAGATCCGACCTAATTTATCAACCTTTCAGTCTATTCAAATAGATCTAACATCATGCAAGATCCTGACATATTCACAAGCATTAAGTTCAACATATTAAATCAAAAATTAAATATACAACATAAATTATATTATTCAAAGTTGCATTTTAAATTAATAGATAAATCCCAGAACTAGATCCAAATATTTAGCCTAGCATTATTAAAAATAAATCAGCACAAATAAAATTCACAAGGGGAATAAAAGCCATAGATTACAAACTCAAGGTCTTTAATTGGTTGGCCAAGAATTCCACGTACAAGGCTTGATCTGTGGCTCCTTTCCTCTTCTTTTGTATTTGTAACAATACTAACTAAACCTACTGACTCTCTCTTTATTTTTTACTGAAGTGTGATTGGCTACTCTTATTCTCTCTTTCTTGTGCACAGCCATAAGGGCCAAAGGTTGAGTAACCAACCCCTTTGATCTCTTCCTTTGTTGTTTATATAGACTTTCTTAACTTGCTCCTCACTGGTCCACATCATCTATGTCCACTTGCTCAACTTGAGTCTGCAAAGGTTGTCTCCATTGCCCATGTGAAGAAAAGAAATAATCAAAAAATCAAATGGAATTGAACCAGGTACATTGCTCCTTCAAAATGTTGCAGTTTTAGTTTAAACGACTTGGCAGGAGATCATTTCGAAGGTTCCTTTACTTGGTTTAGGTTCTTCCACATAACTGTCTTCTTTTCTTTGGCCGATAGGTGAAGATTTTGATTGGCTTTTGTTTCTCCACGTCTCCCATGTCAACTTGCACAATTTGACCAGCCAAGCTACTCTCTACCATGCAAAAAGTAATATGAAATATTTAAGGAGAATGCTCACAAGGTTGAATATAATGCTTCTGTCAAAACTGTAACGTTTCATTCTAAATGATTTGGCGAGAGGTCGTTTTGCAGCTCACTTCGTGCTTGGTTCTCAGTTGTCCATATTGATCAACTTTTCACCATTCCTTCTTTTAAATATTTGAACGTTGGACAGGGGCTTTTCTAGCTTTTCAAGGATATGGCTTGGGCTTCAATATTTACAAGGCTTTAATAGCTTTATTTGTCTTTGTTTGATGCTAAATGGGTTATATGTGGTCTATTTTTGCTCAAAATAGCAAATATTAGTATAGTTTATATGATTATTCAATAAAGAGAGAAAATAATGTAAAATGGATTTTTATTATTATTTTAATATTCAAAATGAAGCTAAATTTAATTAAAATAAATAGTAAAATACATGCATATTTTGTTGTTATCAGTCACAAATAAATAAATTATAATTATTTATTTAAACCTTTTAATTAAATAAATTATAATTAAATATATATATGTGCCTATTTATTTATTTAAACAATTTAAATAAATAAATCATAGTACATATTTTAATAGAATTTTTAATTTAATCAATTATATTTATTTATTTAACTATTTAAATAAATAAATCATAATTAAAATATTAGGTTTATTTAATCTAAAATTTATCTTAATAAATTTTATACATAAATTAATTAAGTCAATACTTAACGATCTAGGTAAAATTGTAATCAAATATAAATTACAATTTTATTCTCAACTCCATAAAATTTATTTGTAGTCAAGTCATACTTGATTCAATTTCTCATTTTCATTTCCTCATATCTATTTTTATCTGTGTGACCTTCTAGATTCCAAATATGTTGGCAATAAATATTAATTAATTAATATTTGAAGGTTAAGTACATTGTCTAGCAACATGTCAAGACTATCCAAATATCTGAAAAGTCAAAGTGGCCTGACTTAACCTTTCAATGTATGATTTATCAGTGTAATTAATATCCCTTCATCATTAATGTTCTGATTTAGTAATTAGGCATGGGGTGTGTCTGCTTTACTAAATCATGTTAGTTCTATTAACTTTAGCTATTGATCAGTTGAATGAAATTTTGAATCTCATTTGCTAATTTCATTCTACCTTGTGCAAGGATTTCTTAATCAATACTAATAAAGAACAATTAGAACATTTTTTCTAATTTAACTAGGGTGATGAATCCTCTCTTAATTACATAAGTATTTTCATACAGTTCCTACTATGTCCAATTAATCGTTGCTAAGCAGATACAAAATTAACCAATTCAGCAAAAAATAATAATTTCTAAGCAGATATAGAGTTAATTAATTTAAAAGATGATTCCTACGCAAACATTGAATCAATTGATTCAACAAGTAATTCCTAAGCAAGCATCTTTTTTATGTGTGGAATTCAAGCAATTTCTAAAGCAGACTTAGAACATAAACCTTATTCTTTTCATTAATTTCACAAAAACAAGCATCAATTGTCAAATGAAAATAATTAAAAGAGTAAGAAAAGTGCACCTACAATAATGATAGTGTCTAGTGATCGCAATGTGGCTATCCAGATCCCGGTGCAAATGCTCTAATCGAAGAAAAAGATCTTGAAGAAGATGCCATCCCTTAAAGATTCTTTAGTTGAGAGCATTTGAAAATTTGAGAGAAGAAAAATAATGAAAGACTATGGAACGAGAAGGTTAAGCCTCCTTATATAGCCATCCAAATTCCCTAATTCAAAAGTCGGTGTTCTACCATCACTTGTGCCAAATTTGGCACTCATAATGAGGGGCATATGTGAGCACATACATTATAAACCCTAGATATCCAAACCTAACTTGAAAAATCCATCAAGTCAGCACTGAACAAAGTGAACTAAAATTAACGCAAAATATACTGATAAGTGGCACTAGTTTGACCATAATTTTTCACTCGAATTGAATTTTTGAATCAAGTTGGTAGCAATAAAAAATAAATATCAAGAGCTTTCCAACGATAATTGTGGTCCCAAATCAGAGGTCAAATAAGCCGTAAACTACTCAAAATTGAGTTGAAACTGAATTGGAACACCATAGAAAACCCTAATCGCATGCCTACTTTGGGTTGATCACTCGACCTTCGGCAATCAATTGTTAGTCGATGGTTGACTGACAAGTGTCGTCGGTTAGCCGTTTAAGACCCAAAGGTCAACGCTCAAGGCCGAATGTTTCATAATTGTATCCCACATTGAAAAATGAGCTCCCCCCTCCTAGTAAAAAAATCTATAAATAAAGGTCTAGTTTTCACTCCAAAACACATTCATGATCTTGTGTTGTACTCCGGCAATCTCTTTCCTACCAAGGCATGCCAACTCCCATCATGTCCCATATCATATTTCGTGAATTTGATATAGAATTCTCTCTAAATCTTTGGCTCCTTGCAAAGTATATTCTAGAGGCTTTAGTTGAAACTTTTCTTTAACTTTCTAGCTCTCTTCTCATCTCTTACTCTTCTTAAGTATTCTAAATAAGCAAGCAATATCCTTTGAAATTACTTTCCTTCTGATCTCTTTAGCCTAGATTTTAGGTACTCTTTCCCTTTGGTTTAGACCCTCCTTGGTCATCCAAACCTTCATAAAAAACTCTTCACTAAGTTTGGATCCTCGTTGGTTGTCCAAACCTCACTTAACTTTGATTTCACCTTGAAATCTAATTCAAGTTGAAGCTTTAAGATGAAAAGGTTCTTATCTCACCCATCTAATTAAGAAGGAGTTGAGCTAGTCTGCCCTCTGGTCAACCTTTCGATCTATCCAGAAGTCAGCCTCGGGTTCTTGCTTAAAGGCTAAGGTAAGTCCTCTATAGTTTTTGACTCCATAAATACTCTATTCTTCTAGATTAGGCAAATGAAAGTCTTTCTTTTCTCAAAATGGCAATCCAAAGCCAAATTTATGTTCTTTCCCAAAAGGTGGTGACTTTAACACTAGAATGATTGTTTCCAAAATAGTAATCTAAAGCCAAATTGATGTCTTTCCCAAAATGTTACGACTATAATACTAAAATGATTTTTCCCAAAATGGCAATCCAAAGCCAAGTTGATGTTCTTTCCTAATTAGTGGCAACTTTAGCGTTAAAATGATATTTTCCTAAAATTGCAATGCAAAGCCAAATTGATGACTTTTTCTTAAAGGTGGCGACTTTAACACCAAAATTGAAATTTTTCTCAAAAATGACCAAATTAAAACAAGGGTTAATTATAAATTTAGTGTTTGAAATTTCAAAAATTGTTTATTTCAGTGTTTCAACGGAAAATATTTACAATCAAGTGTCGGAACCAATTCATTTTTCCAATTTGTTGTCGCTGTCCTATGTGGCTTGCCAGAAATATGAATAGAATGCATGAGACCCATTAATTATTAAAAATAAAGTTGAGTGGATGCCAAATCACTTGACACGTCAGATTTGATGTGTTTGGCAATGAGGTGTACATATCAAATGACAAAATTGCCCTTAATAAAAACCTTACCCATAAACCTAACTCTCTCTTTCCCAGCCTTCTCCATCGATTACCACCTCTCAACCAATTCCTCATTGCCAGATTAAAAAAACTTAATCGGTTTCGATACTTGATTGCAAACATTTTCTATTGAGACATTGAAATAGAAAATTTCCAAAAGTTCAAACACTAAATTTATAATTAACCCTTAAAACAAATCCTTTCAATAATTAAAATGAATTAACACCAATCCTACAGTTGGAAGAACTGATTGGTCCTAATTCTCATTCTAATGATAAACAAGTAGACTTGACTCTTTAAATCTGAGCTGCGAAACAAAATAACCCAAAACTCTTTTTCTCTTATCTTATATTTTTTTTAGTATGGGAGATGTATGATAACCTAAAATCCACACCAAGGGGCTTATACTCCCTAATTTTAGGTCTTTTGTTGCTTTCTTTATTTTTTGCTTTTATTGTTTTATTTACTGCTTCAATATAAATGTCATTCTCCAACTTAATTTATTTCAAATTTTGATTAAACATTAACTAAGGCAATTTAATCGATCAGATAAATTGAAAACCTAATCCATGAATCCTCTTTGATTTTGTTGATTAGTGCACTTTTCTTAATTAGGGTCAAATCAAGATTTTCATAAGTTTACATAATAATCAAATTCAAGTGCTGACTCTAGAATCTTTTTGAAAGTAATTAGAGTAAACCAACTTTCAAATCCGAGAACTTAACCTAAATGAGCATTCTAATCCCATTTCAGAGGATTAGACTCGATGCTCACATCAAGGCCTCACATAACTAAAAGATCAAAATTCAATTTTTTAACTATGTATAAACCCCTGAGTCTGTGCATAGGCTAAGCAAGAGATACTACATATTGTGCTAAGAGCATTCACTCTATAATCAATATCTTGAAAAAACTTCAAATATAAGTCTTACTATCCTAAATCATGCATCAATTTTAACATATATTACTATGGAAAAATTGCAAGAGTTTCCCCCGAAATCAAATTCTAAACCTGCTTGGAAAACACTTCTATGAAATTCAACCTTAAATCCCACATCTCTGCTTTCATATAGTCAACTCATACTTCTCAATATCATATCCAAATATCTCTCATGAATCCATTCGCCACATATATAATAAATACCATTCATGCAAAATCTATTAAAAGTCCCCTAATATATAAACTCATACATAACCTCAATAAATTTCTATTACATAAACCATAAATATTTGCACATACCAAACTATAAGTTTGCACTACTATAATAAGAAATGAGATCTTCTGCTCAAAGAGAAGAGTAACTCTGATATTGATAAACATTATGATCCTCCTCTGATGTAATAGCTACTCTCCAATACCTACGCATGAGAAAACTCAACGCACTAAACTATAGACTTAGCAGATACACATATTCCAACCAAACACATAGAAGGTCAGGACAAAATCAATACAATTTTCATCAAAGCCTAAATTAAGAGACATCCATTTCATTTAAATAAAGAAGTATTCTTAAGTGAAGTTCTCGAATTTTCACAATTTATTATTAAATCCATATATGAAGTAGTAACACTCACTTAGGATTAAATCATTAGAATCCATGCATGAAGTATATCTTCATTTAGTGTACATACACATAAAGGACTTTGAGAGCACATAATAAAGCTCTTGCATAAATTCATTTCTCATTCAAATTACTTATATAAGAGTATATATATATAGTACAAAATTACACAATTAATATATTACATCCACTTGATATCATTAGATTCACTATCACATTATTAGCTCAGTTGTATATGGGAACTATAATTGTAGGGCACAAAGTGCCGAAAACTATGGGCTCAAAAGCCATAACTAAAACTATAATTATAGGCTCATTAGCCAAAAATTATAGTGCACCAAGCACTAGGATATCTCAAAATATCCAAAAATCCATGTGGTCATAGGACTGCTAAACTATATCTATGGCATATGCCATACCCTATTCTACCTTGACTCCCATTAAGCTTATTAGGGCCACAATTTACATTAAAGAGTTCATATGATCTTTTGCATGTAGTGTACACATTTAAAAATATGATATGTAAATCTTTTGTACATACTTTTTTATTACTTATAATTCATTTAACCATTATAGCATAACCGTCAAATAACATAATTAGTTTGATTTCATTAAAGGAAATGAATTACCTTTCTATAATCGTGGTAATTCACATTTAGCCATATTCTAGACATGCAACATATATAGCATATCAAAATTATGTAAATACCTTAAATTACCAAGATTCTCATTTTCTCATGAAAGTCAATTACTTTTTATAACCATAGTAAATCATATTTACAATTCATACCAATGCCAAAATTTGGCACATAAGGATTAAATCAATTCATTAACTTACTAAAAGGAATTATTTATCTTTTTAGAGTACATTCAATTTTACTCATTCATAGCTTCAAAAAAGTTCATTAATATTATACCTCACATGAACTTACTTACATATGTATATTTCGAACTTACATGTATTCTCATGAAAGCATATCAAATAATAACCCAATTTTCATTACTTAAAGTCACATTGCAACTTATTATGGGTTTAATTCATTTAACACATTCATACGTGCATACTTTTACAAAATATCAAAAAAGAAGAAGTTGATTTAAAGTAACTTAAAAATTAACTCATTTAACCTTTTTAGGAAAACCAATTCAAAATTAGGATTTCCTTAACCAACAATCTTTTTAAGTTTAAAAAGACAATTTTTATCCTAACCATTCCATTAAAGACAATTTCAATCATAGAAATCAAAAACCCTAAATTACAAGCATACTAAGAAAGAGGAATTGATTTATCTACCTCTTTCAGCTTTAATTAATGTCACCAAAAGCTCCAATATTCACTTTAAAGCTTCTTTCCCTTTCTCTCTCTTAGAAGTTTCTCGCTTCTGTACTTTAGAAAATTACATATATTTCAATATAATGTTGTATAACCCACAAATATACATGAAATGCATTTTAGAAAATATTTCTCAACTTAATATTAATTTAGCATAATAAATTTATATCTCCATTGTTACTATTCACCAAATTCTCCAAGCTTTAAAATTCCATGATTGTGGTTGTGGCCATAACTCCAAATTTTAATCAATGAAAAATGTTTAGAAGATGATAAACCTTAGTCCTTAAATGATTTAGAGTGGCGAAATCAATTAAAGAAAGCAAAAAAAAAAAAAATGGAGGAGAGTATGAACTAAAGTGCGAAGCCAAAGGAGAGAAATGTGGAGGTGGAGAAGACAATGTGATAGCATTAGTGTCTCATCTCTTTCTCTAATGAAATGAAAGGCTAGGATTGAATGTACATTACTTGATCTAAAGGCTATTATCATTTCACTTAGAACTTTCTATATTTATAATTTTAACCTCTAAACTTTTTCAAGCCATTCAATTAGACTTCAAATCAACTTTTATAAATTATTTTATTCCTCATCTCAACACACACATAGTTACAATAATACCCTTACCATGCACTATTCATCTTTTCTAATAATTCCATTTAGATTCGTATCTCGATTTTGAACACGTCTTTTAAACTATCTAAATCAACTTATAATAAAACCAAATTAATTTCTAAAATATAATGACTATTAAGTACTATTCACAGATGGAAAATATACTAGTCACCTCCCGATGACACTATTTATCACTTGGGAAATACTACCAATCATGACTCAAAATTTTAGGGCGATACAACCCAAGGTTCTTGATAATCTTGTTAACCCTTCTATTATGAGTCTTAAGCAAGATAATAAGACTTGGATTATGAAAAGGAATCAACATTCTCAAAGCTCCAGTAAATTCAAAGCTACCATATCATTAACATTTTCGATTAAGAAAATACATACTAATAAGAATAAGAAAGGAAGCCAATAACTCATTAATCCATGAGATAGTACCTCTAATCTCTTCATCAAAGTAAAATCTCTCATTACTATCATTATCATTAGCACTATCAACTATTGCTTCCATATGTTCATTTTTCATTCTCTTCCTTGGAATTATTAGAGGTTGTACCAGTAAGATGTCCTTGTATGTAAAGTTAAAATGGGACTAGATACTTGGGCTTCAATAGGAGAAGTCACCAAATTCAGATAATTTTATCAATTAGCCTTAAAGCCTAAGTTCATGTAAAGTGCTAATCTTGGTAAGGACATGAACTAATTTTATGACCAGCTTAACCATAGGAGAAGCATATTTGGAGAAGACTCTCTTATTCAACAAGTTAAATCATATTAAGATAATCGCATAATAGAAAATCTTTTGATAACACAAATGATTGACTCATTTCATACTAGAAATAATCGCAAGAAATATTTTGATATAATGGATTTCTATTTCTGGATTATATACCACGATTAAGACAATTGGCTGAATTTTGTGAAAGCATATCATATAAGTTTATTGATATCTTCTTTTTATAAAACAAATCGACTACCTTCTCATGATAAATGCAAAGGTAAGTTGGAAAGCCTAATACACAATATTATCGTTTTAATAGTATATTGAGTTACGTGGAATGGAATGATGGATCCTAGGGTTTAACTCGGAGCTAAACTCCTAGTATATTCAAAGGTTTCTTTAAGACAATAGTGCAATAATAAATCTTTATTCGATTGAATTTCACCGAAAAAAAGTCATTTCCTCAGATTAATCACTTGCACATTTTCAACATTCTATAAGGTTTGAATGCGATTACACGACACTGTATCGTCGGTGTTCCTTCTATATAGTCATACCACAACTTGTTTCTAAATTTTTGACATAAATCATGCACAAGCTTATCAGAGATTCTAATGGTAAGTCTAGTACCCGAAAGATCCACGTAGACATATATCTCTACAATATTGATTGGTTGACTTTAATTTCACTAGAAAAATTAATATTTTAATTCTATTTTATTTTATTAAATCTAAAAAATGAATTCTAAAAAATAACTAAAAATAGAACTCATATTATCAAACTGAATTCATTTAATTCGATACTAATTCAATTTCTATTACATATATTGCTTGATTCAATTTTATTTTTATCAAATAAATTTTAACTTATTTTAGTTTATACTATTCCGGTTTGGTTTGATTCAAAATGCTCGTCCAACGTAAAAAAAAAAGAATTTACTGAAAAATGGAAAAAAGGAAACGACAGCGTATGCATGCTGTATAAAAAGGTTCCAGTTCACCTTTTCTTTTGCGTTCTCTTTCATTGGGATGCTAATTAAAAAAACAAAGGAAAAAAATCATCTCAGATTCTTTCTACAGTTCTACTGGACTGCCACTCAAGCTTGCTCGTCACTCACCCTGGTAAGACTGGTTCTCTCCATCTCTCTGAATTTCTTTCTTTCTATCAGATTATTTCTTGAAATTTCATTTTCAAATGTGTGAAGGATTCTGTTGATACGTATATCTATGCTTATGGTTTGATTCTTGTTGTTTGTTTGGTTCCAGAAAAAATGAAGGAAAATTAATGAAGGATAGTCTGGGGGTGTATTTTTTTCATTACATCTCTCTGTAACGCATGAACTTCAACTGAATTAAGGGTGTATATGAATTGGTGCTTGCTTTCCCGTTCCCTTATCGCTCCCCTCAAGTGTTTAAAATAATTTCTCTTTTTCAAGGAAAATGTTTTCTTTGACAAAATTTGTTAGAGAATTCATTATCTATTGTTTGATTGTAATATTGAAAATTAGTTAAAAGTATTAAAATAATAATTTATAAGATTATAAAAATATTTAAAATTATTGTAAAATACATAAAAATGATAAAGGTAGTGTTCATCAATAATCTAGGTTGGTTCATAGCAGTTGACTATGATGACTTTTCTTGATTGATAAATTAATTATGACTTTTCTTTGTGTTATATTAAGTTTTTTAAAATTCATAAATTATCCTCCCTTAAAAATGTAGAAGTCATCTTTTTAAAAATATTTTTTTTTTAATTCGAAAAATATTTTCAATTAACTAATTTTCTTGAACATCTCAAACTATTAATATATATATATATATATATATATATATATATTTTTTTTTTTTTAAATTTAAAGTATTGTTTAAATTATCGGCGGAGGTTCATATATATATATATAAGATTCTGCTGCTGGATTGACTTTTGAGGTCTGCTTTTGCTGGGGTGTTTGAATAAGCTAAATTGGTTGGCCATGTTTTTGAAGATACACGATTCTTTAATGTTGCTTTACAAAACTGTGCCACCAGGGCCACTTACTCTAATTGGTGGTTTGCAGCCTGTCTCAGCTGTGCTTTTTGCAATCGAACTTTGCAATTTTTGGATCTCAAGGCAGTGTTATTGCTCCACAACCTATATTATCTTTGCTTGTCTTGCCATAAGGACAGTGTAAGATGACTCTATTGGGAAATTCTCCAAATGTTTCCTCTCTGCTCAATCAGACTTTTGGAAATGGGAGTTCAAGCACCAGCCTTTCTGGCTCAAGTGGTTTTCAGCTGGGAAGTGTTGATACTACGGTGGAATCCAACCCAGTTTCTTTTGTAACAAATGATGTTGGTTTCTCTTCATCGTTGGCAACAACAAACTTGATGAATTCTGTTTCTTCTAGTCAAATTTCAATTCATTCAGGAAGCTCGTCATTGTCAGATCAGCAACTATCCCAAATTCAACAATTTGAGTCACAAAGGTTCCAACATGGTCAACAGTCACTTCAACAGTATCCTGTTTCTCAGAATCAACCACAACAAACACAACTACGACCAATTAGAGGAGCATTAGGAGGGGGTTTGGGCTCTGTCAAGTTAGAGCCACAAGTAATAAATGATCAGATTGGCCCACAACCTAAGTTGAAGTCTTTGCAGAGTCTTGGTCCAGTGAAGCTAGAGCCACAACAGAATCAGATTGGTAGAAGCATAGGACCTGTTAAACTGGAAAACCCACATTCTGATCAAGCACTCTTTCTGCAGCAGCAGCAGCAGCAGCACCAGCACCGGTTGCTCCACATGTCCAGGCAGTCTTCTCAAGCTGCCATTGCACAGATGAGCATTTTACAGCAACAGCGCATTTTGCAGATGCAACAACAGCAGCAGCAGCAGCAGCTATTGAGGGTACTTCCTCAGCAACAGTCTCAACTGCATCAGCAGTCTCAACAACAAAATATGCCTGTTGGATCTGCCATGAGACCAGTCTATGAGCCAGGAACTTGTGCTCGCCGTTTAATTCAGTACATGTATCAGAAGCAGCATAGACCTCCTGTAAGATTATCTGTTCTTGGGTACAGCATTTTTGTCAGACATTAGTGCTTTACTGTCGTGTTTGTTATGACTGATTATTTATTCAGGATAACAATATTGAGTTCTGGCGGAAATTTGTTTTTGAGTTTTTTGCTCAAAATGCTAGGAAGAGATGGTGTGTTTCATTGTATGGAAATAGTCGCCAAACTAATGGTGTTTTCAATCAGGTATGTCTAATAAAAAGATGCATCAATCTATGAATAATGAGGAAAAAATTACTGTTTTTTTTCTTATTTTGCCTCAATTGTGGTCTTATTTCATTTGAACCTCTATATTTTGTACCTATACATTTGGATTTCTTGCTTTATGATGCACTTGTGACAAACTTGAGATGAAATTTAATGGGCCTCTTAGGGATGCTTATACTATTTAACAGAAATCTTGAATCTTTCCTTTTATTGACATGAGAAAATACTGAAATGTGATTGCAATATTTGCAGGATTTGTGGCATTGTGAAATATGCAATCACAAGCCTGGCCGTGGTTTTGGTATGTTATTTTTTTCTACTCCAACATTTATTTTTTATATTTTTAATTTATGTATCTGAGAGACATAAATTAATGAAAACAAAGGTGTAAAATATTAATGAATATTTTGGTGATTTATTTATCTGTCAACTAAAATGCCAGCTGGCCTAAAGGTACATGTAGGAATGCTAAGACTGTAGTTGGTTTGGCTGGACTATTGAGAGAAGCAATGACACGAATGTAGAGTGCATCAAGAACATTTAGCTCCAAATTTTCCACAAACAATTGAAACTCCAAAAGTATTAGCATTTAGGGAACCAAAAAAAATGGTTTTAAGATTCAGGAAACTTTTGGGTCGTTAATGCATTGAGGATTTGTACAACATTGCTGGTGCATGATTCTCCATGCTTTGCTAGTGTTCAGGATGGTTGTCTATTATATATAGCAGACAGTGGAAGGGGTCCAATCTGCACGTGTTAAGCACTGGGTTTAAGAAGAGAGAAGCTATTGTCTGATTCCATGCTTCCCTATGCTATCAAATCACGACGATGTTGATGCATACAAATGATCTCTTGCTGCTCTTGGAGAAGGTATTGGTTCCAAATGAGTGACCTAATGTTGTGCCAAGACTTACTGGCATTGTGAGGATTGATATGTTGTTTAAAACATTCATGGTCTTGGATTTAAAATTTTAGTGCCATGGCATCATTCTGTGTTTTATTATTAAATTTGCAAGATGGAATATTTTATTGGTCTGAATGGGGTCTTATCATGCAGAATATCATTGCATATAATTATCAATTAACTGCAACATCAAGTTCGAACATCAGCAAACTTTCAAATGACTGAACTTGAGCTTGATGAAAAATGAAGATATCACATCACCATTTTTTCTTCCTCCTTTTCTTTTCTGGAAGTAGTATTTTTCCTCCTTTGCTGAGGGTAACATTTGATATAAGCGCCTAATTTTCACACCTAAAAATCTTGTCTTTTCAGAAACAACAGTTGAGGTTCTGCCCAGGCTTTTCAAAATCAAATATGACAGTGGCACTTTGGAAGAGCTTCTTTATGTTGACATGCCTCATGAATATCAGAACTCACGTGGTCAAATTGTACTTGACTATGCAAAAGCAATACAAGAAACTGTCTTTGAGCACCTTCGTGTAGTCCGTGATGGTCAACTTCGTGTTGTTTTCTCTCCAGATCTGAAGGTTTGAGAGTCGCCGATAAATGTCCTTTATCTGAGATTTAAATTCTGGATATATTTTTATCTACATTCAAGTGTCTATTCATCTTTGTTAGATTTGCTCTTGGGAGTTTTGTGCACGGCATCATGAGGAGCTTATTCCACGAAGATTGATAATACCTCAGGTTACTAACTCAAACATGCTTTAACTTTCTATTGTATGTTCATTATTCTTCAGTGAGGATCTTGCTATTGTAGCATGACCCAGTTGGGCCATCTAGTATTTTGTTGAGCTCTCAAGATCTATTTGTGGTTGAGCTAGTCTTTTCTTCCCGTAATTATAAATTTTGGAAGTAGTTTGATAACAAGTAGTCTCTCTTCTCAAAACTAGATGGTGTTGAAGTGTACATGAGCTGTAAATAGATTAGGAAACTTAGTCTGAAATCCCTTGATTAAAGTGATTTGATTAGATAGTTGACTAGTTTAGTTTGATTCATATCATTAGCCTTAACTTTAGGCTTGATTATAGGAATTACTTTAGAGTGGTTGTAGGAGTGATTCTAGGAGTAGTCATATATAATTGTGTGTACCAAAAAAAAGGGAGAGTAAAATTTATTACATGGTATTAGAGCCCTAGGGGTTTTCTTTTTCAGCCTTCATTGATGTCATTTTCCTTTATTTTTCTTCTCTGATTACTGTTTAGGAAGCCTTAATTGCTGCAAATTTCCTGCACTATGACAATCTCTAAAATCACAATCACTAGAAATTAGGGATGACCATGGTTTGGTTTCAAACTAGAACCGAATTGAAACTGAATTGGTCAAAACTAGTACTGAACCGTGGTCAACGGTTCTAGTTCCAAACCGTAACCAAAACCTTGTACTTAAGGTTCGATTCCGATTCTTCATATTTTGAAACCAAAACCTGCAGTTTTAGTTTAAAATCAGTGGTTTCGGTTTGAAACCTTGAAAAACATGCCCTTAAAGAAACTCGCTACTTATTTTTTGTTCTATTATAATTTTTTAAAGTAACTTTTAAGAATTTTTATTAAATTGGTTTAGTTCTTTTCGATAATAATATTTATAATTATTATTATTATTATTATTATTATTATTATTATTATTATTTATTCAAGTTACAAATCCAAAAAAGCATTTTAAAAACTTTGAAATCTATTATCTAATTTCAGTTTAAAACCGGAATATAATCAAAATTGGCAGTTCCAAAACTGTCTTAAAAACCGCCTAAAAGTTGTTCGGTTCCAGTTTCATCTTTTTTATAGTCGAAACTGGTGGTTCTTGAGTTGGGGTCATGCCTACTACTAATAGAGCATCTGAAGAGACTGGTTCTGTTCAAAAAGTAGGAGAATTGTAGAATATTTGGGCCTCTTATAGGCTCAATGGGAAATACTACCTTAAATGGACTCCATTTGTCTGCACATACCTCAAAGGGAAAGGAAAACTTGATCACCTTCTTGGAATAGGACCGAAAAAGGATGAACCAAACTTTGGAGCATGGGATGAGAAGGATTGCATTATAATGTCCTGGTTATGGGATTACATGAATCCTATGATTAGTGATATGTGCATGTTTTTGTCTACAGCAAAGGAGATTTGGGACTTCATTCGTCACACATATTCGAAGGCTTGCTTGCTACTAATTGAGAGAGAAAGATTGTTGGTTGTATTTCATCTATGAGAAAGACAAGCATATACATACAAGTTATTCCTAAACTATTTAGGAGGAAAACTCTAAGATCATACTGTATACGAATTGGAATCCAGACTTTGAGATGAAAGCCTTGAGGATGTTGCCATCTTGAAGTGTTTCATCGAAAAGATGGTGTCTATGTTTTTTCATCAGGACTGAACCCTGAATTTGATCAGGTTAGAGTTCAAATACATGGCAAGGAGGCCACGCCATCTATAGATGAGACAATTTCATTGATTTGAGCAGAAGAGAGTCGTAGGAGTGTTATGCTTGAGCCACAATCTGTGGATGGATCAGCCCTAGTAGCGAAAAATAATTTGCCCAGGGACTTGATAGAGAAAATCAGAGGAAGGAGAGCAAGGATAGTCTCTGGTGCACCTATTGCAAGAAACCAAGGCAAACCAAAGAGAAATGTTGGAAGTTGCATGGTAAGCCACCAAGTCGAGAGTGGGGAAACCATGGGGGCAACAGAAGCCTCAAGCACCAATGGTAGAACAACCTAAAACTGAGGAAAATTCTGCAATAAGGGGATTGAACAGTGAAGAAACTGAAAAGCTAAGAAGCTTATTGGGGTCACTTGAGAAGCCTTCCAGAGCTTGTTCTTTGGTGTTTCAAGTAAACCTTTACATCCTCGTTGTATAAATGCCTTAGGTAAACCAATATTTCCTTTTTGCATGAATGCCTCAAATACATTTTATGTCAGCTCTTGGATAGTAGACTCTAGTGCCACAAACCACATGACCCCCACATCTGACTTCTTCCACACCTATACACCATCCCAAGTAACAGAAAAATTATAGTGGCAAATGGTTTTTTAGTTATTGTTGTAGGCTTTGGAGATATTTATATCACTCCAACCCTTATACTTAAAATGTCTTACATGTACCAAAACTTTCAGCCAGCCTGGTTTCTGTTCAAAAGCTTACATACGATCTTCAAGGTTATGCAATTTTTTCCCTTCTTAATGTGTTTTTTAGGACCTGGACTCGAGGAGGATTGGACTTGCTAAGAAAAAAAAGCGGTCTGTACTACGTTGAAGCACGTAAAAAAGTAGAACCAATTTGTCTGTCTTTTCTTAGTTCCTCATATAAAGATGCCATTTGGCTATATCACTTTTGTGTAGGTCATCCATCTTTCATTGTCTTAAAAATAATGTTTTGTCAATTATTCCAAGGATTAAATATTTCTGGTTTCATTGAGCTATTTGTGAATCGGCAAAACATAATCGTGTATCTTTT
Organism: Jatropha multifida; assembly: GCA_948099535.1. Lineage (NCBI taxonomy): Eukaryota > Viridiplantae > Streptophyta > Magnoliopsida > Malpighiales > Euphorbiaceae > Jatropha > Jatropha multifida. The sequence continues at coordinate 18,904 of CANUEX010104024.1, forward strand.
CCTATTAGCAATAGAAGTTGTCATCCTTTTCAATTGACTAATAATGACATATTGGGTCCTTCCACTATACCTAGTGTTTCTAGAGCTTGTTGGTTTCTCTATTTGATCGATGATTGCACTCGGGTTACATGGCTCTTCTTCTTAAACAAAAATCTGATATTAGCATTGTTATACCTAATTTCCATTCAATGATTCAAAACCATTTTGGGATTGAAATAAAAGGGTTTAGAACAAATAATCGCAAGGCATTATCCATGATCTGTCATGTGTTTAACACACCCCAACAAAATCAGGTAGCTGAAAGGAAAAATAGGCACTTACTTGATACCAACCGAGCTTTACTCTTTCGAGGGAATGTTCCTAAATCTTTTTGGGGGAGAGACTGTCCTTACTGCCACATATATGATAAATGGACTTCCTTTACGAGTGCTGGACAATAAAAGTCCCATAGAAATCTAAATAATTTCTACCCTCACTTTAGAACCTCTAATGGTCTCACACCTAGGGTATTTGGGTATACAACCTTTGTTCATGTCCATAACTAACATTGAGGCAAGCTAGACCCTTGAGCCATCAAATGTGTCTTCCTTGGTTATTTAACCCCTCAAAAGGGCTACAAGTGTTATAATCCTTCATCCAAAATCTTTGCAGATGTCACCTTTGCTGAAAATACTCCTTTTTTCTCCAAGTCCTCTCTTCATGGGGAGAGTTCAATGATGGAAGATAGTACTTATGAGTCTCTTGAACCACTCAAAACCCTTGACCTTCCTCATGTTCCAATCTGTGCCGCTGAATCTGAACCTATTGAGCCAATCACATCTGAATCACATAATTTTGCATCCACATCCGACTCATGTCCTGTCCCAACTAGTATTACTCACAATGTTCCAAGGCACTCATGTATGCTCAAGGAAGCAGGCCGTTCCAAAACTGGCACATATAAAAGAATCCAACTCAAACTCGGGGAATGAGATCATGGCAAGATCTGACACACCTTTACAAACACAGTCTGTTGATACATCTATTAACCAAATAGATGATGTAGACCTTTCCATTCCTGTTAGAAAAGGTACTGGAGAGTGCATCAAACGACCACTTTATCCACTATCTCATTATGTTTCTCTTAAACACTTGTCATAAGCCCATAAAGAATTTGTTATGAGTTCAAATACCATTGCTATCCCTAATAATGTTTTTGAGGCATTGTCAAAATGGGAATGGAGGATGCTACAAGAGATGAGATCTGTGCATTGGAAAAGAATAATACATGGGAGTTCATTGATAAACCAAAAGGGAAAACACTGTTGATTGCTAGTGGATTTTCACACTGAAATACAAAAGTTGGTGGATCTCTTGAGAGATATAAAGTACAATTGGTGGCAAAAGGGTACATTCAGGCTTTGGATTGATTATTAAGAGACTTTTGCTCCAATTGGAAAAATGAATACTTTGAGAATTCTATTATTATTGGCTGCCCACTTCAATTGAATCCTCCTGCAGTATGATGTTAAGAATGCATTTCTCCAGGGTGACTTAAATGAAGAAGTCTACATGAACATCCCACCAGGATTTGAGGGGGACACATGTAACAAAGTGGGCAAGCTGGAAAAGGCCTTTTTATGGATTAAAACAATCTGCTATAGCATGGTTTGGGAGATTTGCAAAAGCCATGAAGGACTGTAGGTATAAACAAAGCCCAGGTGACCACACTTTTTTTATTAAACATTTTGATGCTGTGCGAGTTACAACACTTTTTAGTCTATGTAGATGAATTCATAGTAACTAGAAATGATGAGAAAGAGAAGCATGGATTGAAACAAAGACTAGTAAAAATTTGAGATAAAGGAACTGGGAAAGGTAAAGTACTTCCTTAGTAATGAGGCGGCATATTCCACAAAAGGCATCTTCATATCTCAGCAAAAGTATGTAATCTATTTGTTGACAAAAACATGGAAGATTGAGTGTAAGTCGGTCTCTAACAAAATGGATCCATACCATAAGTTGGGAGAAGCTAAAGATGAACTGGCTATTGATAAAAGAATGTACCGGAGGCTAGTTGGTAGACTCATACACCTTACCCACACTTGACCAAACATAAGTAGGGGTGGCCAAAATCCGGTGTGTGGAAGCGGAACCGTCAGTTCGGAATCGGTTGAAACCAGAACCGGAATCATGTGGAATCAGAACTAGGGATGGGTTGCGGTTTAGTTCTGGTTCTAAATTTTTTAGAACTGTGAATTGATGGTTCTAAGAACTGGCTAGAATTAGAGGTTTTGACGACCTGTTAGAATTGGCGGATCCAACCGGCTCTAGCGTAAAGTTTTTTAATTTTTTCAAAACTTTTTTATCAAATCCGCAAATTAACTCTCTTAATAACTATAAACGGTTATATAACGGCTAGTTCTAAGAGTATTTGTCAAAGTTAAATTTTTTGAATTTACTATATATGCCCTATTATTTTCATTCTCCTCGTACCAAATATATAATTATAGTCCAAATTATTGTCAAATAATTTCTCCAATCTCTAATTAAATTCAAGCCGCCGTTTTTTTTTTTAATTTCTATTAATTTTTTTTCCAATTATTTCATAAAAATTGAAATTTTAAGTTTGGAACAAAAAATGTTTGCTAATTTTTTGATTTTAAAATTATGCGAACCATCGGAAAATTGGCTGGTTTCAAACCGTAACCGTCAGTTTGTGGTTCGGTTTTGATTTCACATTTTTGAAACCGGAACCTTCGGTTTTGAAAACAGAACCAACGGTTCCGGAACTGAAGAAAGGAAGAAGAAATTCTATATTTCTTTCTATTATATTCACTATATAATCCCTAAGCTAGGTATTTAATATACAAGGATCTCACTAGAATAGGAAACTAAATAACTTGGAAATTCTAGCAAACAAGGAAAGAAAATCAAGAATGTTAAATACAAGGATTTCAACACTCCCCCTCAAGTTGGTGCAAAGACATTACACCTGCCCAACTTGCAGACCAAAGGATGAAACAACTTGCTACTCAAGCCTTTCGTGAAAACATCATCCAGTTGTTCTTTTGAAGCCACATAGAAAACCTTTATAGAACCTTCAACAATCTTTTCTTTTATAAAGTGACGATTAATCTCTATGTGCTTAGTCCGATCTTGCTGGACTGGATTATTCACTATACTAATGGCTGCTTTACTCTCACAAAACAAAGATGTATCTGCTGTTTCAAACAACTTTAATTCTTTCATCACTCTACACAACCATAGAAGCTCACAAATTCCTTGTGCCATAGCTCTATACTCGGCTTCTGCACTGGACCTAGCAACCACAATTTGTTTCTTGCTTCTCCATGTGACCAAGTTCCCACCAAGAAAAACACGATAATCTGAGGTTGATCTTCTATCATCAAGGGAACCAGCCCAATCTGCATCAATGTAGCCTTTTATTTTCAAATGGCCATGTTTGGAAAACAACCACCCTCTGCCTGGAGCTGATTTCAAATATCTCGAAATTCAATGCACGGCTTTTAAGTGAGATTCCCGAGGGTCATGCTTGTACTGACTCACTAGACTAACAGCATAGGCAATATCTGGTCTAGTATGGGAAAGATAAATCAATCTCCCAACCAATCTCTGATATCTGCTTACATCAACTGGACTTCCCACTCCAGCTTGAAGCTTGTGATTAGTTTCAATGGGTGATTCTGCAGGCTTGCATCCTAACATACCAGTTTCTTTAAGGAGATCAAGAGTATACTTTCTTTGAGAGATAAAAATTCTTTTTTCAGATCTAGCAACTTCAATTCCAAGAAAATATCTCAACTTTCCCAAATCTTTAATCTCAAACTCTTTGACTAACAAATTTCTCAAGTGAGTCATTTCTTCTTTATTATTCCCTGTCACAACTATATCATCAACATAAACAATAAGTAATGTGATCTTACCTGTATGATGTTTAATGAACAAGGTATAATCAGCATCACTTTGAATGTACCCAAAAGAAAGCATTGCTTTACTGAACCTTTCAAACCATGCTCTTGGTGACTGTTTCAGCCCATATAATGACTTCTTTAGCTTGTAAACTTTTCCTCTAGTATTGTCATCAACAAATACCGGAGGAATCTCCATATATACCTCTTCTTTCAAATCACCATGTAGAAAAGCGTTTTTAAGATCAAACTGATGTAGCTTCCAGTCAAGGTTGGCTGCACAAGACAATGAGTTTCTGATAGTGTTCATCTTGGTTACAGGGGCAAACGTTTCTTGGTAATCAACTCTATAGGTTTGACTGAATCCTTTGGCAACCAATCTAGCCTTATACCTCTTGATTGAACTATCTGCCCTATGTTTAACCGTGAACACCCATTTACATCCAATTGACTTCTTCTCTGGTGGTGAAATTATAAGATCCCATGTCTCGTTTTTTGCCAAAGCTCTCATTTCCTCAACCATTGCAGCCTTCCATTTTGAGTCTTGTAATGCCTCTCGCCAATTCTGCGGTATAGAAACAAAAGAAACAGACAAAACAAAGGCTCTATAGGAAGGGGATAACATTATAGGAGATAAAATGGGAGATGAGATGTTTAGCACAAGTTCTAACTCCTTTTCTAAGAGCAATAGGAATATCAAGATCATTGTTAGAAGGGCTAGAATCAAGATTAGAATCAGAATCAATAGGAATTAAAGAAGACTCACCAGGTTCTTGCTCTTCTGTATTTTCTGAGACTGAAATCGGAGAGGACGGTTGATCGGAGGTCTCATGCTCAATGGTTGCATCTGTATTAGTCCGCTGAGTGTAGGTTTTCAAATCAGGTCTATCCAATCTTCTTAGGGTTTTAGGTGGTTGGTCTCTCTTATTATCTATTTCTATGGGAATCTCCCCCTGGAGAGGAATGTCATCCATCACCTTTTCCTTCTGATGTTTCTCTCCTTGAAGAGGTGACTGGACAGGAAAATAAGGCTTAAATTCTCTAAAAGTAACATCCATACTCTCAAAATATTTCCTAAAAGGAGGATAATAACACTTGTATCCTTTTTGAGTAATGGAGGAACCAACAAACACACACTTCAAGGCTCTAGGATCTAATTTGCTTGGACCATTCTGATGAACAAAACAAACACAACCAAAGACTTTAGGAGGCACAGTATAAGAATTTTTTCCTTGGAAAACCTCTAATGGAGTTTTAAAACCCAAAGCACGAAGAGACATACGATTGATAAGATAAGCAACAGTTAAAATAGCATCACCCCAATATGATTTGGAAAGATTCATAGTGAACACAAGTGACCTAGCTACTTTCAATAAATGCCTATTTTTTCTTTCAGCTACCTCATTTTGAGCACTAGTATTGACATAACTAGTTTGATGTATGATACCATTAGAATCTAAATAGGTACAAAAAACTGTATTCATGTATTCAGTACCATTATCAGTTCTCAAGATTTTAACATGCATATCAAACTGGGTGCAAATCATCTTATGAAAGTTCTGAAAACACGAAAAAACTTCATTTTTTGTTTTCATTGAATAAACCCAAGTCAATCTAGTGCAACAATCAATAAAGGTTACAAACCATTTATAGCCAGAAAGAGAGAGTTTTAGTAGGACCCCATACATCAGAGTGAATAGTAGCAAAAGGAATCAAACTTTTATTATTAATTGGAGAATAAGAATGCCTAGTGTGTTTGGCAAGTTTACAAGCATCACAAACTAAAGAATCCAAATCACACTTAGTAACCAAAGTGGGAAACAAACGTCCTAAAACAGAAAAAGAGGGATGGCCTAATCTCCTATGCCGTTGAACAACTTCATGGGAAGGATTTCTAGAAGTTTCTAACAAAGCTTGACTGGTACCTGGATTTGAAAATCGACAAACGTCATCCAATAGATACAGCCCATTGCGCAAGCTACCACTGCCAATCGTTCTCTCCGTGTTCAGTTCTTGAAAAATACAAAGAGTAGGGTAAAAAGTTACTTTGCAATTAAGCGCTTTTGTGATTAAGCTAACAGATAACAAATTAATGGGAAATCGAGGAACATGAAGAACAGAAGAAAGTCTAATATTGGAAGTACAGTCAATAGAACCTGTGCCAGAAATTGGTACAAAGGAGCCATCCGCAATATGAATTTTTTCTGTACCTTGATACTTAGAATATGTGAGAAAATGTTTTATAGAGCCTGTTGTATGTTTATTTGCTCCTAAATCTATCACCTAAGAGGGTTTCGCAATTTTCGCAAGAGAGGTAAGAGAAACATTACCTGAATTAACAAAATTAGAAGCTGCAGCAGATGAGGAAGAATCAAGCTGTGACAACAAACGTTTCAAAGACTGAATTTCCCTATCAGAAAGGCTACTAGCAGTAGATGGTTCCTCAGACAAAGTTCCACTATCAGATACGTGCTTGTGGTCTAGACGAACTAACTCACTTCTCTCCGTGCCCCTTAGTTGGGCGTCCATTTAATTTCCAGCAGAACTCCTTAGTGTGCCTATTCTTCCCACAATAGTCACAAAATAGATGATCTCTGTCCGAAGAACCTCCATTTGCAGCTTGTACTTGTTCTCTTGCAGAATTTGCTATCAATCCTGGTTTATCCATTGTAGATCTGTGAACCATGGCATTTCTCCTAGTCCCCTCTTGCTGAACAAATGAGTAAGCTTGTCGCAAGGATGGAAAAGGATCCCGTCCAAGAACTTGAACTCGAATTTGATCATACTCATTATTTAGGTCAGCCAAAAAATCATGCACTCGTTCTACCTCAATCTATTTCTAAACTTGAGTTGCATCATTAGCACATTTTGCTTGAAATTCTTGGTAATAGTCCAGTTCCTGCCATAACCCGCTAAGTTCAGCAAAATAATGAGTGATAGTCAGATCCCCTTGCTTTGTCTCATGAACCTTTTTGTCGCAATTCATATCTTTGAGCATAGTTTCTTGTTTGTGAATATGTCTGTGAAGCGGTATCCCAAATTTTCTTAGTTGTATCAAGGAGCAAATACCCTCGGGAAATAGTTGGTTGCATGGAATTTATTAACCAAGACATAATGAGAGAATTCTCGGATTTCCACTTATTAAAGTCCGGATCTGTTGAAATTGGTTTTGTCGCTGCACCATCGAGGTATCCCTGCAAACCTCTTGCTTTGATGAATAATAAGCAGGACCGAGACCAAGCCTGGTAATTTGTTCCATCTAACTTCACCGGACTAATCTGAAGTAAGGGGCTCTTTGAGTGAAAACTGAAATCGGTCTTCTTCCCGTCACCCATACCGTCAAAAGTACTGTCAGATGTAGAGGAACACGCAGCAGCAGTGAAACACGTCAAAAAAAGGAAAAGAAATTCTGGAAAAGGCAGAACCAGATCTGAGGAACCAGTGGAGTTGGATCGCAACACCAAATCGAGGTCATTGGAACCAGAAACGTTGACGGAGCTCGCCGGAAAAAGCCGCACGCGCCGGCGAGTGACAGATGGTCAGAAACTTCCCTTGGCGCGTGTGATCACGCGCTTGATCAGACTGCGGCGCGGTTTCGATGGAGGGCCGATCGGCAGTCCCTCTTCCTTCTGAGGTGGGTGGTGACGATCAACTCTCACTTCCGGCGGAGCTGTTTGTAACTCAAACCATTTTTTTCGACAGGAACCCTGGCTGAAAAACCAATTTCGCTGCAAGGCTTTGATACCATGAAGAAAGGAAGAAGAAATTCTGTATTTCTTTCTATTATGTCACTATACAATCCCTAAGCTAGGTATTTTATATACAAGGATCTCACTAAAATAGGACACTAAATAACTAGGAAATTCTAGCAAACAAGAAAAGTAAATTAAGAATGTTAAATACAAAGATTTCAACAGGAACCATGGCCACTCCTAGACATAAGCATACTTAGTGAGCTTGATTAGTCAATTCATGCATGATCCAAGAGAATCTCATCTTCAAGTAGCTTATAGGATATTGCATTATTTGAAAGGCAATCTGGGGAAAGGAATCTTGGTTAAGAAAAACGATACTCTTGCTTTGGAAGCTTACATTGATGTTGACTATGTAGGTTTCTTAGTGGATAGTAGATCAACTATTAGGTACTATACTTTCCTTGGAGATAATTTGGTACAATGGAGGAGCAAGAAACAGAATGTGGTGGCAAGGTCATCTACAGAATCAGAATTCAGGGCACTTGCTCAAGGATTGTGTGAACTACTTTGGCGAAAAATTATCCTAGATGATTTGAGAATCGAATGGGAAAACCCTATGAAGCTCTACCGTGACAACAAATCAGCTGTCAATATTGCTCATAATCCTTTACAACATGATAGGACAAAGCATATTGAAATTGATACACTTTATTAAAGAAAAATTGGAGGAAGGATTAGTGTGTATATCCTATGTTCCATCAGGATGCCAATTAGCTGATGTTCTAATGAAGGGGCTGAATAGTTCGAGTTTCCATGATCTTATATCCAAGCTGGGAAAAGAAAGCATCTATTCCTCAGCTTAAGGGGGAGTGTTGAAGTGAACATGAGCTGTAAGTAGATTAGGAAACATAGTTTGCAATCCCTTGATTAAAGGGATTTGATTAGATAGTTTGATTGATATCATTAGCCTTAACTTTAGGCTTGATTATAGGAATTACTTTAGAGTGATTCTAGGAGTATAGTCACATGTAAATGTGTGATTGTGTACCAACAATAAGTAAGAGGGGATAAAATTAATTCACCTTTCTTACAGATGGAAGCCGAACTGATATGGGAATCTTTCCAAAAACTCTGCAGCTCTGAATTTAATTAAGCCTATAACAAAAAGCCTTAAAGGGATGTTCCTTATAGCAAAACAGGAGGAAGGGAGGCCCTAGACAGGTCATTGAGATACTTGGCCTTTTTAATTATGGTCTTGGCCTAAATTAAATAATAAACTAGTGTGCCCCTTTTGTGGCGGTTCATCTTAGGTTTCACACTTTATTGGATTAGTTGACTAAGATTTTGTCACCAATCACTTCATGGTCAACATCTCCAAGTGTCTTCAGCATCTTAAATATGCAGTCCCTTTATGATCTGTAAAGATGCTCCCTACACCTGGCTGATTTAATTGCCCTAGTAATTGCCATTACCGGTAACTAAACTTGAATCAGTGCTTTGCCAATCTTTAAAAATAAAAACTAATTTGATTAAATCTTGTACCCTAATTTATATGGAAACTTTTACAATCTGCTATCAATACTTCCACTCTGTATATTTGTGCGTGTGTGCGTGTGTATTCTAGAAGATACAAATACCTTTGCTCGTGTGATTGATTCTTTTTTTGCTACTGTTACTGCTAATATGGTATGCTGGAAGGGGATTTTGTTGAATTCTGGAGATTCCATTTCAAAGATAAATTTTAATATTTCGCAGGTGAGTCAGCTTGGAGCTGCTGCACAAAAATACCAAGCTTCTGCTCAAAATGCATCATCCAGCTCTTCACAACCTGATTTAGAAAGTAACTGTAATATGTGAGTTTTCTTTCCTTGAATTTCTCTTGGCTACTTTCATAGGTTTAGAATGGTTTTACTTTTTCCCATTTTTTAGAAGAATACCATAATTTTCCTTCAAATAATTTTTTCATATGTTTTCTCCATTATTTCTTCTTGCCCAACTACTTATGCAAGTATTTTGACAGGTTTCTTTCATCTGCTCGTCAATTAGCAAAAGCTTTGGAGGTACCTTTGGTTAATGATTTGGGTTACACAAAGAGATATGTGCGGTGTCTCCAGGTATCTTCCGCTGTGCCTTTGTCATTTCACATTGGCTGTCCTTATCGTGTAACTCTTTTGATTAATTTTGTCTGCCACATCTTAAGTTGGTTAATTTTCATGTTGAAATTTTTGTTTCCAATCTAAAGTTGCTGCGATGCATGTTTCTTTGAAGAATCTGATTGTTGTGATGCGTGTTTCTTTGAAGAATCTGATTGTTGCGATGCATGTTACCGGGTATCCTCCTGACTCATAATGCTTTTTGATCACTAAAATTAGTGCCTTTCTTTTTTATTTTTTTATTTTTTTTTATTTTCAAATATGTCAGTTTTGGATTTGAAATATAAATCCCAGCCCTAAGTATGCAAAAATGATGGATATCTCTGCAAAGAGTGGGTTCTGCTGCTACAGGCCTACAGTCAGCATTCACTTGATTATTAATTAATTCATAGTTGGCCAATATGCGCACATGCATTTAACTTAACTGAAGTGATGGCTATAAGCATGGCTTTGACATTATAGTATGGGCTACTTTTACACCCCAAAATAGATTTTTGAGCAGGTTGATATGACCTTGGAAGAACAATACCTTAAAAGCTAGCTGTTAAGGTTGGAAAGCCCAATTTTATAACCCAAAAATTGAAATTCTATACGTCAAATTTTTGGGATCTAAGTTGAGTTTCATATCTTGTCTTCTACCTACAACTAGGATTATAACATCTCTCCACGCATCGGACCCCTGGATCCCATGATGGGTTGGCTTCTGTACTAGGATGGCTGTGTGCTAGGTTTTCCCTCTCGAGCCTTGGGCGAACTCTGCAAGTCACTGCTTGCACTGCTAAATTGCAACTGGGAGAAGTGGTAATTAGCTCTGATACTAGATTGTTAGGCACTATGGACATGCTGTACGTAACTAGGTATTGTAAGATGAATTTTATTATTTGCAAAATCACATCAGAGAGTATCTTTACATGTCACATTTATATTTTTTCTGCATGATTGCCAACTTGGCTATATTTGCCAGCTCACAACTAACAGATTGGTGCAAAGTTTTCACAAAACTATAGAAGAATTTCAATAAAACTATAAAGTGGTCTACAACCTGTACAATCAATTGCAATCACACTATATTTCAGATACAAATGGATGCTAAAAAAGGCTTACCTGGTTCATTGAACTTATGAAACCAATAGTCCGGGTCATGAAGACACTGAATTGGGACTGGAACCATTACTGAGGTTCCGGTTCCAGTCCTAATTCAGCCGGTTTCGAGCCAATTCCAGGTCGGGAAAAGGGCCAGCCAGTTCAGTCCTTTTTTTTCCTACCTTCTACTTTTTATTTTTTATTTTTCCAATTTGGGTTTGGAATTCCCAGGATGGTTCCTGTCCCAAAACATCTTGGTTTCTGTCCAGTTCGGAATTGGAACTCCTGGCTGGTTCTGGTCTAGGCTTTTCACAGTCCAAATCGGTCTGAAACCAGACCGGTTACCAGGTCTAGTTTTGAGCCTCTTTTTAAAAGCATTAACTTCAAAACTGGTCTAAGGAGCAGTTTCACTGTGAAACAAGTGAATTTTGATCCTGAAGTAGCTTAGTGTTATCGGAATCTTACAATTCGCTATTTGAATTGGACGATTCAAGTTAATTCTCAAGCCCAATGATTCTCATATTCAACAAAACAAGCTGAGAAGTCTTTATAGAGGAGGAAGAGCAAGAGAATATGATTACATTAGAAAATGAAAATGATGACGAGCTTGAATTTAGAAATGATGATGAATATGGATTTTCATAGGAAATTTTATGACTAGACCGCATAATTCTAGTTTGCTTGTTTTAAAATTTTAACTTAATAGTTTGATATTTTGAATTTGGAAACTACACAGCTCGTCGGGTTTGTGCTGAGTTCATGATTTGGAATTGGAAGTATATAAATACATTATTTGCAATTGAATATTTATTATTTAGTATTTTTGATAAAATTAATATAAAATATTTATAAATGTGTGTATATTATTTTTAATTGACTTTGAAAGTTATACCGAGTCTTATGATTCGATTCAATTCTCGATTCCGAAAATAAGGATTCCAATTCTCAATTTCACAACTATGATTGGTGCTATAATGTATTTCCTCAATGCAGGAACTATTTGGTATTTCGTTTGTTTATCCCTCATATGGTAAAGCAAAATTGCAAAAATAATATGATTGATAGCTCATTGTTCCTTTTCCATTGTTGGACTAGTTGTTACATATGTTAATTATAATTTGACTCCGTATTTGGTTGAACAAACTGCAGATATCAGAGGTGGTGAATAGCATTAAGGACTTAATTGACTATAGCCAAGAGACTGGAAAGGGACCAATGGGTAAGATTTAAGGAGTTTCTCCATTTTCATATATGATCTTTCATTCTCTCTGATTTTGTGATAAGTATTATTTTTATTTAATCTCTCTGGCAAATAGTGGCATGAGTTACAGTACATGTTTGTTTTTTCCCTGTTTCTGATATTTTAAGTTTTAGACGTAATTAACATTCGGATGTAGTTGCTCAAGGTTTAAATACATTTGGTTTGCTCTAGAATTGAAATAGAATGAAATTCTTGGAATATGATTTCAGTTTTTGGTTTGGCTCACAAGATCTAATTTATATATATATTTGAATAGTTTGAATTTATATCAAAATGATATTTATTTTGAGAGTATGCTTGGAGTAGGATTTGTTGGATTTAGACATCTATTTCTATTTCCATTGGATTTACAAGGTGAAAAAGGTGCCCTAAAAGTCACATTTGAACTAGTTTGTAGAGGAAATAGAAGGTGAAAAAAATGATAACCTGCCATTTGGAATATTTGGTAATATACTCGACTTCTTGGGTATTATTTGAAATCTTAGAGAAAATATTTCTTAATTGAAATCTTAGAGAAGAACAAATCTCTCTTATTTTCATTATTTTAGTGACATCAATACACCCTATTTATACACAAGAAACCAATTCTGATTAGGTAACCAAACCTGATTCTAGTCAATAAGTAGGTAACCAGATCTGATTCTAGTTAGGATTTATACACAAGTTGTTGTGATATATTGCTGTATGTATGAGTAGTATAGTTTAGGTGTAAAGGGTAGCTTAAGTATTTTGGAAATAGCCTACATCTATAAATGAGAGTGACTTGTATCTCATTTGAAAAAGAAAGAAGCAATAAAAGCTCTCACATTACACATAAAATCAACATGGTATCAGAGCATAAAACCCACCTTTCGTTAGTCCAAACACAGTAGAGAGAGAACAATAGAGAGAGAAAAACCCTAGCCTAGGTTGCGGTATTCAGACTTGATTTCAGTAGTTTCTGCTGTCTTTTGACAGTGGGTGATGGTATTGACACTAAAGTTGGTGCTTCATATGACAACCCGTCGTTACAAATCAGTCCGGTGAAGCTAAATGGTACAAATTATCTTGCATGGTCTAGGTCATGCCTATTGTTCATTAAAGCTAGAAGGTTACAAAGCTATATTACGGGTTCT
>CANUEX010104091.1:0-17756 GCA_948099535.1 Jatropha multifida
TCAATTGTGAAACTGGCATCAGAGACTTCGTCTGATTCACTGTCATCAGACGTTTCATCCAATTCATCAGACGATTCATCCAATTCACTGCCATCAGATGACTCTTCCTCAATGTCATTCACATCAGAATCTTCCTCAATGTCTGCGTTTGAAGGTAGATCGTCATCATGGTCATCTTCCATAGAATCAATTTCAGATCCTTTGTCCACAACTTCAGGTATCTTAGGGTTCAAATAATTCATGACCTCAACTGAAGTATCTTCTGTTTCACATGCAGAATTGTTAACAGATGCTTCCACAATCAAAGAATCTTGATTTCCATTCACTTCCGCTTCAGTTTCTGGCTTCACAGAAGCATTCAACATTTCATGGTGTTCTATAACAGCAACTAGTCCTGAAAGGTCAATCATATGTCAGGCACTTCACACATGTAAGGAAAACACTTAGATAAAAAGTGTTACAAAAATGGGGGACAAGATGTCAATAAAGAATACATACCGTTGTCATTTATGGACTCATGCTTCACATCTATTGTCTTCTCTGAGCCTTCTTTCAAACAAAACGATTCATGTGAACTGTCATTATCATCTTCATCGTTTGCATTTAAATAATTATCTAAATCAGTGCAAGGCTCAGAAACCATTTCCAGTTTTGCATTGCAAACAACCAGTTCATGGTCGTTTCTATCTTCATCTTCTTGAAATTCAAGTTTTGTTTCACTTCCATTGTCTAGCAACTGATCTTTGTCTTGGAAACGAACATCTGAATCCCCTTCACAATCAGCACTCTTTCTGCCCTCGTGAAGTTCATCCTTCACTTCACTTTTAGTCCCTAATAGCCGATCAAAATTTTGCACAAGAACACCTGCTTCATCTTCCATTTCATGATCATTAGTCTTGTTGTCCTCTTGAACTTCGTTCTTTGTTTTGTTTTCATTCTCTTGTGATTCATCCAAATATTGGCATGGAAGAACATCTGACTCTAGCTCATTCACTTCATGGCCATTACTCAGGTTGTCCCCTTGAGCTTGATGCTTCAGTTCACTCTCACCAATTATCTCATTTATGTCTTGGCATGTAAGAACGTCTGACTCTGACTCATTCACTTCATGGCCATTACTCTTGTTGTCCCCTTGAACTTCATGCATCAGTTCACTCTCAGCAAGTATCTCATTTATGTCTTGGCATGTAAGAACTTCTGACTCTGACTCATTCACTTCACAGCCATTACTCTTGTCCTCCTGAATTTCAGGCTTCAGTTCACTCTCACCAAGTGTCTCATTTATGTCTTGGCATGAAAGGACTTCAGAATCACCTGCTGTATTGCATTATAACCAATGTCAGAATCTAAAGGAACATAACTCAATAGAATAATTATAATACTTTTCCTGTATATTTCATGTAGTTCTAATGAAGTTGAAAAAGATAAAAGCCAATTTTAGTTAATTAGTGAAGGTGTTAACTTCTGTTATTTTATTCCCACCATTTTACCGCAATCAAACGTTATACAGCAGAAAATTGATACAGAAAGTTTCCACTCTTGGACAATAACATAACACAAACACATACCTGGCACATTCTTCTCCTGTTCAATGTCCTCGGTTTCCTCACCCAACCCCTCAATCTTCACAGCTTCAACTCTCCTTGTCTCCTTCAAGCTCAACCCTGCCATAGTTTTTTCCAACAATCTCACTGACTGCCTGGTACCATACACTCTCTGAACGGACTGTTCGCTCTTCAGGGGCTCAATTTTCTTCTTAGTTGAAACTGCTGGGGCCTTCCTTCTGGAGCTCTTCAATGCTGGAGTCTCAGTTACCTCACTTTTCTCATCTTCCCCACTTTCCATCAATTGGGAATCAATATTTTGGCGTGCTGAAGCAGCTGGTGCCCTTCTCCGGCTAGCGGGCATTGCTGGAGTCTCTGGTAAATTCACATTTTTGTATACTTCAGCCCCTTCAGCAACTGTTATTCTTGTTGCGCGCCGAGTACGAGTCAGGGATTGTGAACTTTCAGGCTCAACTTTAGTAGGCTTTCTCCTAGTTGAGGTTCTGCCTGCAGTTCTAGGCTCTGCGTTAGTAGTTTTCTCTGGGGATTCGTGAGGATCAGATCTGGGTGCATCATTGATTAGTTCATCCAGTCCTTCAACCTGTAACAAACCATTCGATGAACAGCTCAGAAAATGTGTTTGTTTAGAAATTGAAACTCTTGAGCACTGAAAGATTCATGAAGCGATCAAACAAATCAACAAATTTAAGAATTAGGAACTTTACGGGGAATGAGTTGATGATATTAGAAAAGTATTAGTGCATTAAAAACCAATATCCGAAAGAAACTTAACAATCTTTTATTGTTTTAACTAATAAGGGTAGAAACATAATAAGAAAATGCTACAAACTCATATTTTGATTATTGGTTAACAATGCTAGAAATCCAAACTTCTGGTTTTGGTTATTTCTTCAATTAACCAATCAGTAGTGATAATATCCAATCTTGTATAAAGGTATTCAAGAAATGCTACTCATTGATTCAATAGTAATTAAGACCTGAAAAACCCTAAAATCAAAATCATAAAACCCAATAAAGAAACAGCAAAAAGAACAAAATTTCCCACATCATCTTCTATTTTCTTCTGATTTCTCATTAATCAAACAAAACATGCTCAGAAAGATGATATTGATAAATGAAGATTAAAATCGAAAACTACCTTCTCAAGAGCTTTGAGTGCATCAGCCATAGCGACATTGGTCATATTAGCAGGGATCTTGTTCTTCTTGCAGAGAGCTTGGAGCTCTTTCCTTGCGAGGCTGTGAAAATCCATTTCCGATCGGAAACAAGAAAAGAAAAAAAAAAGACAGAAACAAAGCGTTTGTGGTATCGAAAGACTATTGCTTTCTTGCCGTTGCTGATGGGTGAGAGGGAGAAGCGGTAATGTATATATATGTATCTTGTGAAGGATATGAGGGGGAGAGAAGAGAACCCTAGAAGATATGACCGTTGGAGCGTGAATTTAAAATTTGAAATTAATACGGAGTATTTTATTGGTTAATGTATCCCGCAAAATTTTCAGAAAATTGGTTAATGTTTGCTTCTTAAATTTTATGCTAATACGGAAATGTGTTTATTTAAGTATTTTTGTATTTAATATCATGCTTAAAATGAAATAATTATCGGTTTACTTATCTTTTCAGTAGGGTTTTTCTTTTTTCGAGATGAATTTTTTTATTAATTAACATTAATTGAGTTAATTATAATCTCTTAAAATATGTAACAAAAAATTATTATTTTTTGAAATAAAAAGTTTAATAATTTAGTTTATTTTTTTAAAAAATTAGTTTTTCAGAAAGGGAAAGTTTTGTTTATAGCATTATATTACTGATGTAAAATTTGTACAAAGGGGTCTTAACCTTTTTTTTCCCTAATGCTCTATTTCTCATCTATGTCATGTCATTGTAAATTGACCATAGTCCTAGAAAGATTTTGCATGATATCAGAAAATGTTGGGCCAAACCCTATGAATACATGTTTTTATACCAAAAAAAAAAAAGTTCAAATCAAGGTCATTGCTTCATTTTTTTTCTCAATTTTTTTGAAGAAATTATATTCATGGTGTTGAATATAATTGTTTTATAATAGTGCATGAATTGTTTTGTAGGTGTTGAATAATTCATTCACTTTATTTATTTCTTTTGCTTTATAATTGTGCATGGTGATTTATTATCATAGTTATTTTGACATTTTATCACTATTTTCTGAAAAAAAAAATTACCTTGACATTTTGGCTCTGTTTTTTTCTATAAAATAACTTATATAAAAATTTATTTTATAATTTTTCGTTGTTTAGAGTCTTCAAGAAAATAAGTTGAAGGAAAATCGAGTAATTTTGAAGGAAGATGACTTCTCATCCTCGAGAGAAATATTTTCTAGGTATTATTAAATTTATTATAATCTTATAAATTCATATTTTCATTTATTAATTATCGATAGTCACTATCATTAGTCACCATTTACCACCTCCCATCACCAGTAACTTTTATAATTTATCATTTTTTGCATTTTTCTCTCATATTCAACAATAATCCATGGATAAGCAACCGAGATTTTTGAAATTTAACTAAACTAAATATGTTTAATAATTAACTAAAAAATTATGAAACTAAAATTTTAAAAAATCAACCTACGGGTTGCAACGCTGGCTAGATATATAGAAAAAACTATTAAATTCAATCTCCATCCATCAAACACACCTACAAGAAGCACATTACTTGTGTATAATTCAATTTTCCAAAGTAATCAATTTATTTCCTTTTGAACAGTAAGTTAATTAAAGGTAAATGATGATGGCATATTTGTCCCGTGAAACATATGCGTATGAATTTTCATTTATTTATTTTCTATTTTTTAAAAGAAGTAGGCGCTATTTTTATTTTTATTCACTAACTTCTGCCAACTCTATTTCATGCTCATGCTGAATACAGAATTACAAGTAACTCACGTTTCACAAGGAAATATAAGAGTAAACTTTTCCAAGCACCAGCTAATTATTTACCTTCTATTTTTCTTCAAGAAACAAACAATAAAATTTTATTGTTTGCCATTAGTCTCTTTACAACAAATAGCATAACAAAGACGCTGAAACTTTTATTAGTCAGAATCAAGAAGAGGATAAAAGATAAACATTACTCCATTGCATCAGCCAAAAGGGAAAAGCATAGATGTGAACAGAACCAAATTCATAAATGTGAACCGAAAGATGTATATTGCCTGCCAGAAAACGATAGATAATCCAAGAAAAGCACCATAGACAACAACCATTCGAGATGAAAAGAATAACGCACAGTTAAAATTGTTCATTTGAAACATGTATCTATCTTTTTGGAAGTTTTGCACTTTGTGCATCATACAACATAATTGTCTAGCCCTACAGAGTGTACTTATTATTTTACAGGAGCACAATGGCCAAAGCACAAGGCCATAGCTCTAACCAGTCCGTCCAGTGATTGCTCATGCAAACAAAACTATAGATACAAAAGGAAAGACTAACTTGATCCCAACTGTACTAGGTTTCTCTATATTTTTCAAATAAATAAATATAAAAGAAAACCTGAAAAACATCAGCTCATATGAAAATAAAATGTACATATATCTAAACTGAATTTCAAACTACCGGCTTCTATCTGTAATGACTAGTGATTACCTTCTTTTCTGCCAACCAAAAGCTCTTTTCTGCAGAGAATCCCCGTCATAACATTGCAATAACATAATGTTGAACACGTTCACTGTATTCAGTTTCTTCCATGCTAAATCTAATGGTCAAGAAACAGGTAACAGAACCCTCAGGCAGAAAATGCCAACAACGGGTGCAGAATACTTTTGTCAGAAAGAGGAAATTAGCAAACAATTATTGCATCTGCAGTATTAGTGAGCCCATATAGCAATGTACAAGTCATCTATGATGGCTGTCCCTCTGCGTCTCTATTCGACATAACCACTTTACATGCTGCTTTTGAAGGAGGCCTATTGATCTTTTCAAGTAACCTACTGAAAACTAATTTGACAGGTATACAGGCAACAGTAGTTGGCCCAGATGTTTCAGGTTTGATAAGTCCATCCATTTGGCCACTGCTACTAAAATGTATGGGCTTAGTTCCGAAATTTTGTTGAACACCAATTGATGATAGGGTTCTTGTTTTTTGATTAGATGCTAAGCTTGCTTTCTTTGGCAGCTTTCTTGGAAATTTTCTATCCATTGGAGGAGGACGAGAAATGTGTTTAAGGCCCTTCCGTACCAGGCTTGCCTTCTGGCCAAAACTACCAACACTTGACTTCTTAAACGGAGATCTTCCATCTTGATCTATAAAAGAAGGATCATCAGCAGAATCTTCAGCACCCAACACTGAAGACAAATGAGGGCGTGGGACCCTAAAATCGGTCCTTCTAGCAGTTCTCCAAGCTGGTGGAAGTGATGATGTATTTCCATCATAGTCAACTGCCTCGGTGCTATGATAATCATCTGTAGGAATGAGGTTTTCCGATGATCCATCTTCTAGGGTTTCAATCTGGATTGGATGCCCTATTATTGCCTTCCCATCTAACTTGCTCCTAAGAGAAACGAGAGGAACAGGTTCTTTTTGATAGCTAGCTTGGACCTTCAAATCCACATCTACCAACATGGATCTTGTCCTTCCGCCAGAATGATAACGGCCGAAAATTATTGGATTGAAATGCTCAATCCTGTCCTCCCAATGTCCTCTAAAAGCAGGACGATCCTCCCAAGTCATGCCCCTCCAATCAATATTGTTATGATCACTTCTAATTCTGCCTTTGGATGCCAATCTAGATGTATATGAATAACGCCCATTATCCGGCCCAAACATTTGGGTCCCAAAATATTTTCTGTCAAAATCAGCATCACGAACAGCATATGCCCTTTGGCCCAGAATGCTACCCTTTATCCCATGATAGGTTCCATGAAGAAGACCATTCAAAACTTTTCTGTCAGCTTTATCTGCAGACTTTTTGGTAAGATGTCGGATATTCCTTTTCCCTTTCAATTGCCATTTCGACACTGCCTCGTTAGCAAGAAAAGGGTCATCAGGATATAGATGAGTCATTTCAGCAGGAAAAGCTAATTCATCTTGATCTTCACTGCTTGTGCTTCCAGGTCCTCTAGGTGCTTCAGGCAGTCTCAGAGCATTTTGTTCAACTTCTGTAGGTATAGCAGCACCTGAATAGACAAGCACAGAGGCTAATAAGACTCCCCAAAAAATGAGAATATACTGAAAAAATGAAAATGATCCTGTCAAAACTTTACTCAGTTCAACACACAGCAAACCCATGTAATTACAGAAAACAGCATTGAAGACTATAAACCTGAATACAAATGCAGCAACGCAGTAAGCGCACGTAGGTCCACAAAATTGACAAGGACTATATTTTAATCCGATGTAATGCTTTTAGTCTAACTTCCCTAACAAAGGATCTGTTAATTGATCTCAGTCCATGCCATGTTGATAATCAAATTATTTGGATATAACATCATTTTTACATATGCCTATATAGAAGTGCAGCCATAATACCAGATGTTGGGCATAGCAACTCACTCAAGCCATAAAACCACTATCTGAGGAAGAAAATTTCAGGACTCATATCTAAAGACACAAAATATGGTTCAAGATGTTTTCTCATCCAGAAGATTATGTGCAAGGCTCCAGGCATAGCTTAAAAATTCTGACATCAAGTTTTGTGAAACAAAAGAACAATTATCCTAAAATAATTGCCACCAACCCTATGGCTACTGTGTTTGAGTCATCTACGTTAAACTCCCCCCCAATTTAATAATGCAGTTGTAATGGCATTTTCACACTGCTTGTCTTGCAAAGTTCAGTGGCAATACCCAAGGAGGCCGGCCACATGTATAATACTCATAAGCCTATTTTTATCCCACCACAGGTCTACAACTGTGTACAGCATGCAATATTCCTAGCCAATAACTAAGACATCTATCCACTCATTCCATACTTGCACCATGTAATTTACACAACCAAATGAAAGTCAAATATAAATTTTGGGTCAGTAGAACAAAGCAGAGTTATTAAAGGCACAAGGTGCACTAAAGTGCCAAAGGGTCCTGAAGCCTAGGTGCAAGCAGCCGCCTAAGAATTGTAAGGCGCAAAAATATATATTTCAAAGAAAATTTGGAAGTAATACTTGATTTCTCCACAGAAAATGTAATATAGAAATTCATAAACAAATTCAAGAACTTGAATTGGTTTAACAAATTAACACTTGATAATTATAAAAAATCCAAAATATTAACTCTGTTTAACCAAATTAAAATTTAATAAACAAATTCACGAAATTAATAACATAGTGAAAAAAGTTAATAATTCTCAAATAATCAATGTAAAGTCAAGATTTTAACAACTTCAAAAGGTTATTTAGGGTAAGAACAGGGACAAAAGAGAAAGAAACAGTGAAAAGATAAAACAGGAGCAAAGAGTATTATTATTTAAGTAAAAACCTAAATACATGACAGTGGGGAAAAGAAAAGAAGCAGAGAATAATTAGAGTAAACAGAGACAGGCACAAAGAAAACCGAAATCAAGGCAGAAGGACAGGGACCGAAGATCTTTTGATGCCGGAATGAAATTCCAGCGAGCAGGTGACTCGACGAGTGGCAGTCCAGTCAGGATTAGGCCACTCTCCAGCGACAGAGAAGACATTTCCGGCAATTTGTGGGTGCATGGATGCTGATCCTTGTAGATTAGTCAATCCTGAGACCAGTGGTGATGGCCATTGGTGCTGGGAAAGCCTACTCTTTCCAGGATCTGCAAGAGGTGTGCCTTTCATGGGCCTTGCAGCTGGGAAAAAGGCGCTCCTAAGTCAGAAGGCAAGCACCAGGGAGAGATCACCTGCCTCTCTCTAGTAGAGGCACCAAGGCTGGAACCTGCTATGCCTTGCACCTCAGGTGCCCTTAGCAACTACCAAGATTTAAATTTGCTCATTTCGACAATCTATAATTAATCATTTCAAAGCATCACTCTGATAAATCTTAACCCACATTTTGTTGAGAGGGAAAACAATTTTTCTTTTCTATATTCCTAAGATAGAAAGTTTGGTCTAAAATATCCACAATTGTCATGTTATTTGTGAAGTGAAGAAAATTTTTTGTATTATGAAGTACATGCACTCCCATTTGCATCAATATATTATGCAATTCAGAGAGGGCGGTTAGCCTAGTAAGATTTTCCATTATTCATTAGCAATTTAAAAATAATCTGTAATCAAGAACCCCAACAAAAGTTACTGAATTTTTGAAATAGAACAGATGTTATCAGCAAGGGAGCAAGCAATTGATCTCTCAAACACATCCAACACTGAAAATGCATAAGCAAATTATTTGACACTCAATGGAGAAATGATGATTGACATGAAATATGAATAGTAAATACACTACCTGGAAAAATAGTCATTTCATCATCCACATCTGGTTCAGTTTCAGAAGAATCAGACTCAGAGTCATTAGAAGAGTCATTTTTGGACGAGTCAGATTCAGCATTTTCCATAAATCCAGAAGAAGAGTTCTGTTCATTCAATGAACTGTGATGAGGATGGCTACCATCATCTTCAAACTGAGAAGGAAATGCCTTAATCCGATTCAAAGGAAGCTCTTTTTCTTCCAAAGAGTCACTAGACTTAGCTGGAAAGTAAGCACATTTACTCCTCTTTGATCGACAAATAGTTCCCATCTGCTCTGCCCCTGAAACAGAAATAGAAACAGTTCCAGACTCAGATTGTGACAAATTAGGGACTTCTAACTTTGCATTACTCTACAATATTCATTCAACAGGATAGTAGCTACTCATGACCCTTGATCAAACATCTCCCAGTCAACCCTAATGTGACCTACCCTTCTGAATAAAAAATGTTTACCATTTGCATTATTTGTTTTCTCAATGCTGGAGGCACCAACAGGATGAGCTTGAAATTGATTATCTTCCATAAGTGTCACAGGACCAGCTGCATCACCAGATGGAAGCTTTCGCTTTAATGGGGCAGTTCGAAGCCCAAAATCTTGCAACCCTCTCATCCGTGGTGTTGCATCAGAATGATCATCTTCCGAGATTGGCTGATTTACATCTGTTGCTTTCATATGATTGGCAGCAATTTCATCTTTGATACTCGTATCTACATGATTCAAAATCTGATTCAACTTGGCATTCCCAGGTTTTACACTATTATTTACCAAGATTTCTGAAGCAATGTCAGGCTCCTTCTTTGCAGAACCAGGTGATTTACTTTTTTGTTGATCAGTACTGCTGCCTGATTTCCCTTGCTTTTTCAAGAGTTGTTTTTCAAGCTCAAGTGCATGAAGAATTGCATCTTCTCGACGTGCATATTTCTCCCGCTTTTTGATAGGCATGCCCTGAGCTGATTCAGCCCTTTCAATGCAATCATCAAACTCACCACATCGAAATGCCTTCACACGCTTAGATTTTTCTAAATTGTACCAGTCCCTGAAGAAGTACCATAAATTTTTTGTTATAAAAAGCGTGCTCCAAGTGAAATCAGAATAAAGACATAACGTCTGAAAAAATTTATAAAATTATAAGACTTGAAATAAAGAGGAACACTTTGCATCCAGTATTTAAAGAATCAAAGTTCATGCATTGGCAGAATTGACATTAAGATTATCTTCTAAAATTACTCTTCTATTCAAAATGGTGAAAGACATGAGCCATGGAGCATCTTAGCAACTAACATAACTCTGTCCATCCCTGTCATCAATGAGGTTGTATAAGTTGGTTCAAGGTCTAAATAATATTACACCCAATTTCTACTTTCAAAATCCAAATATTGTGAGACAAAAAATTTGACGTTAGTAAAATCAGAAAGACCAAAAAAGACAATAAAGGTAATAACAGCAAAGGAACTAACGCCCAGCCACATTGCTAGAGACAACCAATTGTCAAATGATCATCAATGCTCATACCACTTTCCTTTCAAGAAAGAAAATAACTCAGAAAGAAAAAAGATGTAACCACAAACACCAGAAAATCAAACAACTTCCTATCCAAAAACTAATACATAAAAAGTAAATGCTCCGGAAAAGTATATAATTCTTTGAAAAATATAAATTATAAAACGTACACACTAGCGTCTTCCCTCCCGAGGAGCTTGACCGGAGTCCCTGTCCTCGGAGAAGTGAGATTACACTCAGCCAACTCGTCAGGCCCCAGTATCTTCCCCGGCCACCACGACCCATTCCTCCTCCTCACCCATACAATCGGTCCAATACTACAATCAGCCGCAGCGGATCCCGAACTGCCCATCGCCACTTCCGTATCTCTTTAATTTATCAACTAATAAACACGCGCACGCCAGCAAGCGAGCGCCTCTCTTTCTTCCTCTGTAGAATCAAATTCAACCTCCAGCGAAAAAGAGAGCGAAGCGGAGAAACCTACAACAAGAATGAACAAACGATCCACGAAGAGAAAATAGGGCTTCCATTC
Organism: Jatropha multifida; assembly: GCA_948099535.1. Taxonomy (NCBI): domain Eukaryota; kingdom Viridiplantae; phylum Streptophyta; class Magnoliopsida; order Malpighiales; family Euphorbiaceae; genus Jatropha; species Jatropha multifida. The sequence continues at coordinate 11,012 of CANUEX010104091.1, forward strand.
AGATTTGAGGATTTTTCATTGTCATTTATTAAATTCTAGGGTTTTTGTTTCAGTTTGAATTCAATTGATCCTTCACTCTCAAAGACACACTCTTCAAGAAGCTTCAAGACTATAGACGACACCGTCGCTGTGGTGGTGGTGGTGGTGGTGGTGAAGGAGGTCTGTAGGGGTGTTTATATGGTTAGGTTCTTTTTGTTTTGTTTGGAAATAGAGAAGAAGAGGGTTGGTTATGGTTTTTGCTTGGTTTTGAAAGAGAAGACCCAACAGAAGAAGAGAAAAAAAAAATAATATATCACACGCCCTGAATTTATAAATTTTTGCAATTACATTCTATTTTGATTTTTATTATTTTTTATTAATTTCAATCTTTCATGATAATAGCACTCTCAATTGCAATAAATGATTTAATTATTAAAAAAAATAATTTCAATTTTTTAAGTATAATGTCTTGTTGTAGAATAAATAAAAAGATTAATTATAAAAAATAAATTTTAAATGTCATTTAAATATTAAATTATATTTATATTTAGTGGGTGGTAATATTCATATTTTTTTTTCGATAGGAGGTATATTGATAATATGATATTTAAAACATGAAATAAAAATAATTAAAAGATATTTATTTTTTTATTAAGTAAAAAATAATTTAATTTTATTATTAATCTGAAAAAATTATAAAAACTAAGATTTTTTATTTTAACGTATAGATAATATAAAAGTAAAATTTATAAATATAAAAATAATTATTTTATTAATATAATTTTATATTAATATTTGAAAATTTATCATAAAATAAAAAATATATATTTTAATTCTTAAAATTCAATTTCATGAAATTGAAGATAAATATATTAAAATTTACAAAAATAGGCAAATAAATTCAACAAAACGATCTAATTTTATACGACAAAATTACGGTTGTCTATCTATAAAATTAAAAATGAAGAGAGATGTGGTCGTTCTGGCTCACTGATTTCCACGCGCACATCGTACGAGTTATTCTTTCTCCTTTCTGAGTACCGTCCAATGCCGAACGCGTGCTCCACATGCCTTTTTGCCCAACCTCTCTGTGTACTGCAATTTGGGCTTTATTGGCCTTCGACGTCGTTTACATATGAATCTTTGTTTTAAAATGCATGGATTTTGACAAGATTTTATGTTTTAAACGAGGGAAAATTATCTATTTAGTCCTTAAAGTTTAATCCAATTACTATTATATTTTTATAATTTAGTAAAATTATTTATTTGTCACATCTAAAAAGAACTATTTTTCAGCCTTACATATTATATAATAATTACAATGCTTTTATTAGTTGATTTGTAAAACGCTGGCGCATTGACTTTTAAGCATACGTAATATTGAAAAAAAATATTATAATCAAATAATCTATTTTGGGTTAATAATTCAATTATGGTATCTGCTTTATAATGAAAGAAAATACCATTTCAAAATGAATGAATCCAAATGTAATCTAAATTGATTTGGTAGTTGAAAAGCACTTGCATTATACAAATCTCTCTTCCTCATTTTACGGATATCAAAGTACCAGTATTCATTTATTTTATTTATTTTTTTTATTTTCCTTTTACTCGAATTTTTTTCTTTATGTAAATTTTCAATCCGTGGGGTTGATTTATCTAAACCGAATCTATCGCCTTATCTATGAATTAAATTAATAAAAATAAAAAATTTCAAATCATTCACTGACAAATAAAAAGAATAAATTGAAATAATTTTTTAAAAATTAATTTTTTTATTAATTTAATTCATAAATAGGGTCATAAATCCGATTTAGGTAAGTATAATGCTTAACCGGGTTGATCCACATTTATACATTTGAACCACCGTTGATGCCATGTGGATTAACAGCAGTACTCCTGACCCATAACTTCTATTCAAACTAAATATTATTAGTTGAATATTAATGATGCAATTATCAAACTTTTGTGAGTTCAATTTTATATCCAAATCAATTATTTAGTTTTTGTGAATACTTAGTTTACGCTAATTTTATTTTTCAATTAAATCCCATATTTGTTTTCTTTTTCCTTTTATCTTTTCGGTTCCTGTGACAAAATGATATCACAATTCACAAGCCAGTGGAGAAGAGATATTACCATTTGTTTCCAACAAATAAATTTCATAAAATTTATCTAAAAATTCATATTTTTGTGTTTAGAAAAAAAAAATATATATTTCAATTCTTACAATTCAATTTCATGAAATTGATGATAACTATATTAAATTCCACAAAAATAGATAAATGAATTTAACAAAACTAAGCTATCGAACTTTGAATTATCTGTCTACAAAGTCAATATTTTAAATTTTTATTTATTTAAATTATTTATTTTATCAAACTAGAATAAAACCATTTAAGAATTTATTTAGAAAAATATTTTTTTATTATTGTGGTTTTATTTTAATATTTTTCACAATTTTTTTTACTGCCGAAGAGAGAAATTAAACTTAAATATTAATTTATGACTAAATTAAATCCAACAATTTTATTAATATTTTTTTATTTTATATTTACTTTATTAAAAGTATAAAAAATTTATATAGCATAGCATAAATATAATTTGTATTTATTATTTATTTTTGTAAAATTACTATTTTAAAAATACTTAGAAAATAAAAGCAAATAAACATTCAATTATAAATTTCTTCCACATGAATTAAATGTTTTAAATTATTCAAACCGAACATGAAAATTAATTCACAGATGAATTCCAGTTTGAATTCATTTTATGCCGAAAGGAGCATTAGTGTCAAAATATACATCCTGTATGAGGAGAAAGAAGTAGCGGTGGCCGGACCTTTGCCTTTGCAAAAACAAATTCCTGGTTCTTGCAACTTAAAGGCGTTTAACATCTACTCTTCAACAGCAAAAAAAGGAATTCCCCTGACAAGGCAAAGTAAAATATGCCATCAATTTAAGCTCAGAGGTAAAAATTTTCTCTCGAAGCAGAAACTAAAGTTGCTGATGATAAAATATAAATAAGTTATAATCAGTGCAGTTGCCACGAAGACCATAGGATACAAATAAGTTCAAACAAAAGTCAATAAATTTACTCACCAGCCACCATGCCTTGAAAAGTAGTCATTATCCAGAGAAATGGCAAGAGCAAGAGTAACAGCTCTCTCTGATAACGTCAAAGGACGGACGACTTCCAAATCATGAATCTGCGACGTAAAAGGAAGACAATAAAGTGGGTTTATCAACAAAAGATAACAGAATATAAACAAATAAGCTAGAAATTAAAGAGAATTTCACTTTTTGATTCAATATCTTACCGCTCCAGCAGGCCCAGTCTTGGAACTGGGATCAGAACTACCAAATCGTATTACATACTGACCAGCGTCAGTAAATATCTGCAAGGTATTTGGTAAACCAAACAAAAAACTGATGTCATCTTTCCACGTTGCTATCAATGCAAGTATAGTGTTCACATGCCATCGGAAGCCTTTCAAAGGCCTTTCATTAATAGCATACTTCATTTCTATCCTCCTCCCTTGTGTGAAGAATAAAGATCAATAACCCATTAGTTATAATGAAACATCAAGCAACATTCCAAAAGTCTATTGCTCAGGAGCAAGTAAAATTGACAGAAAAAATTTGAAGGCGGTTACCTGTTAAGAATGAACAAATAATGCACAAAAATCAACATTACAGTCATTAACACTGTATTACAAACAAAGGAAACAACCTCAAATCCAAAACCCCTCCAGTCGCGATCTATTTGAGCAAGAACTTCCCCATTAATGTCCTTCAATGTAAATGTCCAGTTCCAAAATCCAGGGTTTTCAACTACGGCGAATTGCTTATTTCTGCAAAAATAACACTGTTAACTAGGATACTGAACTCTAAAGCGAGCAAAACAATGGCATAGTGAAACTACCCAATATACAAATCATATATCCTCCTCCAAAGATGCCATCGTCTGTGAACCACACCAATTTCCTAGAAACAAACAATTACTTGATTCTGTCAGGAACCAGACTGAAGTTTACATGCTCGAAGTTCTACTGCTATTAAAGCCATAATTATGTAAAAGTTACATACTTTACCATCAATCTCTGCATAAATTGAGCTGGTTATCCACCAAAATGGCCTCCTAACCTAGATGATTGAAACAGAGCCTTAAAGATGAATCATCAATTTATAACTTGAGAACTAGCAACTTGCTACACAGCTGAACAAGAAATTATGCACAAAGTCCTCACCCTGAACAACTTATTACCCATTGCATCAGTTATGTAAGCAACAAAAGGGCGCCTTAGACGAAGCAACTGCAGAAAATACAGAAGGCATCAGAATACAGGTACTTTCGTAATCTAAGCAGCACTAATGAGTAAGTTAACGGATGCTAATGTGGTGCTGCTGAACATAAGAAGTTAGAAAAATCATACATATGCTTGCCACTCACGCTTATTTCCTTTAAGTATATAATATCAAGTCGCTACCAGAATGGTTATATATGACCAAACAAATGTCAGAGTTTCACCATGTAAATAGATACGTGAACAAAAAATCAACACATAAGATTCAAGAAATATCAACTATCCCAGTTCAACTTTGCATTGGAAACATGAATTCAATTAAGCCTTCATATCTGCTAGTCTTTTTATCCAGAAATATTTTTCACTAGGCCAGTAAGCCTTGATAATTTTATTGCAGTCCCGTTGTCTCTCTCTTTGGGCTTTCTTCTGTTATCTCCATGCCTTCTAATTTATCTGTTTCCAGACCATGCAACAGTTTCTCCCAAAGCTAGTTCTGAATTGAAGCAAATTGGACCTTTTCTAGATGTCTTTTTCTTGTACTGCCATTCATGAACTGTAGCATTCTATCCATGTTGCTCTGATGTCTCTATACCTCCCAATCCCATAAGACTCACCCTGCTAGACTTGTAAACTATTGTACATATTTTCCTTTCCCTTTCCCTAACCCATAAGGTTGAGCAAGTTGTTCTTATACTTTTGGGTTTCGGAATTTGAATCCTACCAATTCCCTTGCCCAATTAGGAATTCATCCTAGGTGTTAGAATCTTATAATTATTGGGATAGATTGTGCATATATTAGAAAAATACTAGGAGATCATTAGGAGATTATTTTCCTTTTTTGAACTATTTTCTATGTATTATATATACCCTAAACCGTATATGAAAATTTATCAAGTCAATTACTTGTTTCAAAACTTCTTCTTCTCTCTTTCACATGGTATCAGAGCCTATAGCGGACTGATTATTTTTTCTCTCCTTATTTCTGCAAATTCTCCTGTTTCCACACATAAAAAAAAAAACACAATTTCAATTTTGACCTGTTACGGCAACTTTACTGCCGCCTTGAAATTACCAATATTCCAAAAGAGTTGGATGTCACAACCATCGGAGATCAGTTCCCCAGCTTCCGACGACCCAGGACCCGAAATTTCATCCCTGGAAACCTCGCCGTCGACCACCACTCGCCGCAGCAAGGTTTCTGCCTCCGTCACACGCGCCGGCGCGTGAGCCCTTTTCCGGCGACCTCTCCTTCAACGGCCACCTCCGACCGGTTCGCCTGAGTCTGGCCATCACTTTTCTGGTCACCCCTTGCACTGTCTCTCTCTCTTAAGGTATTCACAGCCCTTTTTTTATCCCTATTCAGATACAAAACCTTCTCCCGAATTCAAAAAAAAAAAAAAAACATGACTGACAGTACTCTAATTAAACCACTCTTCTCTAATCCACCTATTATCACTACTGTGAAGCTTCTAGACAGTAGCAATTATGTTTCTTGGTCATCTTCTGTTGAATTATGGTTTATGAGACAAGGGTATGATGATCATTTAAGTAAAACAACTGCTGATATTTCAAAAAAAGATAGGACAACATGGTCTAAAATTGATGCACAATTGTGTAGTTTGTTATGGCATTCTCTTGACTCCAAGTTGCTTCCCTTATTTCAATCCTGCAAAACTTGTTGTAAGGTGTGGACCAAAGCCAAGACACTATATACCAATCATATACAGCGAATATATAAAGTGGTGTCTGATATTGTTAACTTACAGCAAAATCAACAAGATATGACTAGTTATCTTGGACAAGTTGAGACCTTATTTGATGAATTTAATTCCCTTATGCCCTTCTCAGAAAGTACTGCTACACAAGAACAACAAAGAAATAAATTCTTCATGGTTTTGGCACTCATAGGTCTTCGACCTGATATTAGTTCAGTCGGAGATCAAATATTGACAGGTTCTGTAATTCCCACCTTGGAGGATGTCTCTGCTCGTCTCCTTCGCATCTCTGTAACCCCAACTTCATCACAAAATATGAAAGCATCTGTATTTGCAGTTCAGAATAATAGTCGAAAGTGGAAAGGTAACAAATCCAAACACTGTACTCATTGTGACAAGCCTGGTCCTACTTGGGAAAGTTGTTGGAAATTGCATGGTAAACCATCGCAGAATCATTCTTTCAATGCTGCCAAATCTGTTGCTCACTTGGCTAAGAATACTGGTGCTGGACTTCTGCCATTACCTGATCAAGCATTTGGTGCTATTACCTTATCTGGGACAGACTATAGTGAGTATTTACAATTTCAGACAACTAAACAACAATCATCTACCATCTCTCAGTCTAGTAATTCAGTCGCTTGTCTATCCAAATCCACTGTTCCTGATCCTTGGGTGCTTGATTCTGGTGCTTCTGATCACATCTCTGGTAATGAAACTCTTTTCTCTACTCTCTCTGTTCCTTCAA
>CANUEX010104156.1:0-19800 GCA_948099535.1 Jatropha multifida
AATTTCATTGAATTAATAAAAGTTATGGCTTCATGTAATGAAGAAATCAATAATGTTGTGTTAAAGAATGCTCCTGAAAATCTCAAACTCACATCACCAAAAATTCAAAAAGATATCATTAATGCAGCTGCATTTGAGACAACGAAGGCTATCATTTCAGATATGGGTGATGATTTGTTCTCAATTTTAGTTGATGAATGTCGAGATGTATCAGTTAAAAAGCAAATGGGAGTTTTCATACGATATGTCAATACCTTTGGATGTGTCATTGAAAGATTCATTGGTCTTGTGCATGTATGTGATACAAGTGCAACATCACTTCAAAAAGGTATTAATTCTTTATTCTCTACTTATGGCTTAAGTGTATCCAGTTTAAGAGGTCAAGGCTACGATGGAGCTAGTAACATGCGAGGAGAATTTCATGGACTTAAAAGTTTGATTTTGAAAGAGAATGCCAATGCTTATTATATTCATTGTTTTGCCCATCAACTCCAACTAACACTTGTTGCTATTGCTAAAAAACACACAAGTATAGGTTCTTTTTCAATACTGTTACTTGTTTGTGCAATGTTATTGGAGGTTCTTGTAAACGTAGAGATATGCTTCGAGAAAAACAAATGGAGAAAGTGCTTGAAGGAATTGCAAGTGGTGAAATAAAAACTGGACAAGGCCTGAATCAAGAAATGACATTAAAGAGACCGAGAGATACTCATTGGGGTTCCCATTACGGTACACTAATTAATTTGATGCATTTATTTTCTTCTATTATTGATGTTCTTGAGTATATTGGAGAAAATGGGAGTGATGATCCACCAAGAGCTGAAGCAATTGATTTGATGGATATTATAAGTCGATTTGAATTTATCTTTTTATTGCATCTTATGAAAAAGATTTTGGGAATTACAATTGAGTTATCTCAAGTGTTACAAAAGAGGGATCAAGATATAGTAAATGCAGTGAATTTGGTTAAAGTCTTAAAATGTCGTTTCCAAATGGTTAGAAATGACGGTTGGGAATCTTTATTGCTTGAGGTGTTGGAATTTTGTGGTAAATATGATATAAGTATAGTAAATATGGAGGATGTCTATGTAATTAGAGAAAGATCAAGACACAGAAGCGAAGAAATGCCAAATCTTCATCACTGTCGTATTAAGTTGTTTTACTCTGTGATTGACATGCAATTTCAAGAGCTTAATAATTGATTTGATGAAGTAAATACAAATTTACTTTTATTTATGGCATTTCTTGATCCTAAAGATTCATTTTCTACATTTGATACGGACAAATTGATTCAACTTGCAAAGTTTTATCCATCTGAATTTTCCCCAGTGGCTCTAATTGAACTTCAATCTTAGCTTGAAAACTTTGTCCTTGATATGCGTATGGATGTGAATTTTTCTAAAGTGAATGGAATTGGAGGTCTTGCTAAAAAGATGGTTGCTACAAGAAAGCATATTGTTTTTCCTTTAGTGTATTTGTTAATCAAATTATCATTAATTTTGCTGGTTGCTACAACTACAGTGGAGAGAGCTTTTTCTGCAATGAAAATTATTAAAAGCTCACTTCGTAATAGAATGGGAGATGATCTATTGAATGATTGTTTGGTGACTTTTATTGAAAGAGATGTATTTGCAAGTATTGGCAACGAAGTCATTATGAATAGATTTCAGTTAATGAAAAAGAGGTGGAGATTATTATAATTTAATTGTATTAGTTTTTTTTATATGAGGAATTCTTGTTATTTATATTTATTTTATTGGACCCCCCTCATTGAATTTCTTGGGTACGTCCCTAATCAGCTGGCTTAAGGGAAGTTCAGTTTTGTCAGGTCAATCGATTTTGAAATGAAAGTACTCTTGGTTCAGCTTGAATTTACAAAAATAATTAGTTAGACTTAAAATCAGATTGATATAGAAAAAACCAATTAATATCGATTGCACCAATTGATTTGGTTCAAGTAAGTTTGGTTCATATACTAATTTCAGTCAAGTTCAGTTTTAATTTTAGGATTACCAAAAATAACCTACTAAATTTATAGATTGATAAAATTATCTTTAAAGATTTTAATTTTACTGGTTGAAAAAATAAAGTTAATTAATTAACTTAATTTATTATATAATTTCCTATTTAAAATGGATAAGCTCAATATGGATAAGAACGTTTTCATCACGGATCGCGGAATATACTACTATGAGGTAATGCCATTCAGCCTAAAAAATAAAGGAGCCACATACCAACAGCTAGTTAACACAATGTTCAAAGATCAAATGGGGAAAACTATGGAAGTCTACGTGGACGACATGATAGTAAGAAGCAAACATGCAGAAGAACATGTCAGAGACCTAAAGACAACATTCTAGGTATTGTCCAAATACAACATGAAACTTAACCCAGATAAATGCGTATTTGGTGTAACTGTAGGAAAGTTCTTAGGATTTATGATTTTCGAAGGAGAATCAAAGCTAACCTAGAGAAGATAGTTGCAATCAAAGACATGACACCTCCAAGAAATATAAATGAAGTATAACAGGTAAATGGATAGCACTTGGAAGATTTATGTCATGTTCAGTCAGGAGATGCATGCGCTTCTATCAGACGCTGAAAGACATGAAACATTTCCAGTGGTTTGAGAATGTCAAGCAGCCCTGAATGAGCTAAAAGAGTTCATGAGCTCTCCCCCACTTCTTAACTGACCACAAGAAGGCGAAGTATTATATTTGTATTTGTCAGTCACAGAAGCTACTGTAGTCTCAGTGCTAGTAAGGGAAGAAGCATGAGAACAGTTCCCTATATACTATGTCGATAAAGTGTTGAGGGGAGCCAAACTTAGATATCCGAGAGTGGAGAAGCTGGCTTTCGCCTTGTTAACAACATCAGTGCGACTAAGGCATTACTTCCAACCTCACTCCATAGTTGTTAGTGTAACAGTCTTTTTTTTAGTGTCTTTTGTAGTGTCAGTAATAGTGATTTACTAGTCTGTAAATAGTACCATCAGTCTAAGACTTGGTATTATTTTGGTCTGAAAAGATTACTATACATGTCTAATATTTTTGGAGTATGTTTGCATGATATAGGTGGGTAGAATATATTTCGTGAATATTTTTGGAGAATTAAGGCATTTAATGAATAGTGTTTTATAGTGTAGTATGTTAAGGAATAATTGAGAAATTTTTTTTGTGGAATTAATTTAATTAATTAGTGGAGTTAAATAATAATTAGAGGAGAATTATTTGAGGAATATTTAGAGCCTTTGGATGAGAATACCTTGACTTGATCATAGCCATTCATTTGGCATAAAATTAAATAGTTATGTTTGACTTTGCCACTTAAGTGGACAACACATCAAACACTATTCACTCATCTTCATCCCCTCTCTTCTACGCCAACTTCATCTTCTTCTTCTTCTCCACTTCTTTCAATTTCTCACCACTAAACTACCTTAAATTTCATGAATTAAACCAAAACTTAGTTATTAAACCTTAATAATTAAGTAAGAGGAGTAAGAATTTGGAGTCATAAGCTTAAGAATTGAAGGTTATCACCTAAGTAAGTAAGTTGTGATTTTTAATTTTTGTGAATTAATAAGTAGAATTCAAGGTTTAGACATGTAATTGATGCATTGAATAATGCTCCATCTATTTCTTGTGTTAATTTTTTATTTTAATGTAAATTTCTCTTACTTTGAAGAGGTTGGAGAACCCTCTACTAAAGGGAAGGAGAAAGCCAAAGGTTAAGGATTTTCAAGCTTCTTAAAGTTTGTTTAAGAGGTTAGTGCAATAGTATTCTCTTTCTCCTTTCATATCTTTAAGTTTTCAATTTTTGAGTTAATTTGTGATTTTTGGGGATTTTGAATGTTTTGATTAAATTGTTGGACTTTGGTTGTATAAATGAGTTCTTGAATGATTTTTAAGCATGAAGAAATGTTGAAATGGGAAGAGAAACCCCTTTCTCTCCTTCACCTTAAGTTGGCCGAACCTCCCTAGGAGGAAACCCCTTTTATTTTATTTCTTATTTTGATTTTCTTTGATGGTAAATGTGTTTTTGAATGGTGTTCTTCTAGGAGAGTGTGATTATTTTGAAAAGGAGACATTTTTCCTTTTTTTTCTAAGGTTGGCTGAACCTATGGTAGGTGAAGGGCACCTTGTTCTTTTTTATTTCTATGCTTGACTTCAACTTAAATAAGTTTGCTAATAAGTAATTTAATAGTGGTTAAAACCACTCTCATGAATGCTAATGTTTAGGAACTTTTTCAAGACTTAAAGAAGGTTTAATTGTGTAAAAGTTGAAATTAAGGTTTAATGTTTTTAAGTTAAGTTTTTAATGTGATGATTAAGTGTTTTGGTTTAAAAAATGGTAACTTATGGAAAGGAATCTCTTTCCCCTCTTGTTTACATAAGGAGGCCGAACCACCCTAAGGTGGTAAGGCATGCTCTTGTTTCTTTAAGTATGGATTTTAAGTATTTTAAAGCTATGTGTATAATATGAGTGTTGTGGAAGTATGGTTTTGGATTGGAATTATGAGTAGGTTTTGATGAATTTTACAAGTTGTAAGTAAAGGAATTTTAAAATAAAAAGTATTAAGTTATAAAATGTTTTACTAAGGAATTATGAATAAGAAATAAGATTATTTATAAAGAAATGGATTTGTTTTGGGCTCTAATGTACTTTGGTTGAAATGTGGTATGATATGATTCATTTATGTAAGATGAGCATGCTTGGCTTTAATGCCATTATGATATGATATGAGCTATGATCATATGCTAGGCTCTGGATGCCTTCTGTTTAAGCGGATGCGCTTATTATGTATAAGTAAGCTTAAATGCCTTTATGTTATGGTTGACAACCTAAGGCCAAATATGTTATCATATGGAATCAAATCTATTATTATTTCTCTTGGTATATTTGAGCCCCAAAGATATGGTAAAAGTAATGAAACATATTTTTTTAATGCTAGAAAAAAATATATTGTTGCTATGTTTTATTTGGAAGCATGGAAATGTGTTTTTCTTTAAATGAACATTTGATATACTTATAATTTTTGTTAACTTATGGTTAAGTTTTCATATGACTTATGTTTTAAGTATTTTCAATATAATCGGAATTTTACGATTTATTTCTAAGCATTTTATATGAAATATGTTCAAGTATTCTTTTTAGCACCACTGAGTTTCCATTCAGCGTTATCACGCGTAGGTTAAGAGCGGTGGTTGCTACTTGAAGACCAAGAGCATAGCATCGGAGAGGAAGCCTTATTTTTGGTAGGATATGTATTAGGATGTAAATTATGACATTTGTAAAAATATTGTGAAAAGATTGAGGTTGTACATATTGAGTTGTGAAATTATGAGAATTGTATTTAATTAAGGAGTTTTATCTTTGTATGAATTTAAAGTGTTTGATTATTAGAGATTGAATCCTTAAATTGATGATAACCTATTATGTTAAAACCTATGTGTATGAATGAGTATTTAGAAGTGCTGTGTGACTGATTGTGATGACTTTGGAGTTTTGGGGATTTGGAGGAATAAATATTGAAAGTGTATTATTTTCTTTGTATGGTAAGTTAGTTTTTAGGGGAAACTCTTCCTAATTTTTTGTAGGAATTTCCTTAAAGTTTATTTTTTTAAAAAATACTACTTGCCTCCTTATGAAAACTTAGCCACTTCTAATGTATAACCTAGGATTATTAAGTAAGATAAGACGGTGCTCCGGCATCGAATGTTGCGCTCGTCGTCGGGTCCTTCGGGATTCGACGATGGGTGTTACATTTAGTGGTATCAGAGTATAGGTTTAGCAGATTCTAGGATATACGCTTTGGTGTGAGATTTTATCTGATTTGGAGTAATTATATAAGTGATTTAAGTTAAATACATGCCATATTAGTCTATTTTGGGAACTTCTCTTTGATGCGAACTTGTTGGTCTTTGTAGGTATTTAGTTATGTCTCAACATCTATCTGATGAGGAGGTGGATAGTTATGCCCCTCCAGAGGGTGCTATGCTTGAGGGTGGTATACCAGCTGGTGATGCCGTTGGTGGTGTTTTGGGTTTTGACGCGGAGTGTGCCTCGGCTGTGGGGCAGGGTGCTGCGCGTCCTGCGGGGCCTAATCAGGGTGATTTTGTTCAACAGTTAGTTGCTGCTTTGAGGCAGGTTGCGGGAGATGTTTCTCAGGTTCTAGTTGCACCGGCCCCTGTTCCAGTCCGTCCCCCTATTGAGAGACTGAGGAAGTATGGTGCTGGGGATGATGTGCCTTCCACAGCAGAGTTCTGGCTCCGACCTATGGAGAGGGTCTTGGAGCAGATGTAGTGCACTTCCTAGGACAAACTGATCTGTCCTATTTCCTTGCTGAAGGAAGAGGCCTACTTATGGTGGGAGTCGGTAGTTAAGATAGCTAGAGCTGAGGATGTGACATGGGATTTCTTTCTCTCTGAGTTTCAGGAGAAGTATGTGGGGGAGCTTTATACGGATAAGAAGATAGCAGAGTTCCTCGAGCTCAGACAGGGTCGGATGATTATTTCCGAGTATGAGCGGGAGTTCCTATGGCTGAGTAGGTATGCTTCTAAGTTGATCACTTCTGAGGCGGATAGGTGTAAGTGGTTCAGAAAGAGATTACATGATGAGTACAGGATGCATTTGACATCCCAGCCTCACATCACATTAGATTCATTTGTGAAGGCTACTTTAAAGCTTGAGTCAATCTGGATGGATAGGCAGGTTAGGGGTTAGAGAAGTCAGCGGGGTGGACAGTATAAGAGGATTTAGGGAGCTACATTTGGGAAGACTTTTGGGGTTCAGTTGAGTAGTAAGAGGTTTAGAGGTTCACCACAGTCTGGTCTCAGGTAAGGACAAAGATTTGGCCAGAGTACCTATGTTAGACCAGCTCCACAGGCCACATCCATTGCTAGTGGTGGTGGTACTGCTTGGGTAGATGTACTGATATGTGCACAGTGTGGTAGGAGACATTCAAGAGTGTGTATGAGATTTACGGGCATATGTTTCAGATGTGGATCTACTGAGCATATGATTAGGGATTACCCTATGACAGTGACTAGTTAAGTTCGTCAGGCTAGGAGGCCAGCTCCCTATGTTCAGAGAGGCAGAGGTAGAGGCCATGGCGTTATGAGTGGCACCGGGAGTTAGAGGCCGATTTTAGAGTCAGTGGATATGCCGAAGGTTAGAGCACCGACGAGGGCCTACACTATCAGGACCAGGGAGGAGCAGGATGCTCCAGACGTCATCGCAGGTACTTATCTCCATCTTTGACACTTTTATACTTGCTTTGATTGATCCGGGCTCCAGGCATTCATATATATGCATACATGTGGGTAGACTGGGTAGTATGCATGTTGACACATTAGAGCATAGCATGGAGGTCACTAGACCTTTGGGTCAGAGTGTTGCAGTTGACCATGTGTTTAGAGATTGCCCTATAGTCATTAATAGGTATCTGTTCCCGGGAAATTTGATAGAGTTGCCTTTCTAAGAGTACAATGTGATATTGGGCATGGATTGGCTGTCTAGATATGGATTTGACTAAAATATCCATTTTTAAAATTATTATGATGGATATATATGCTTTCATCTAAATTTGTTTAATCTTGGCATTCCTAGAACAAAATTAGAAATTCTTTTGATATAAAATTTTTTAAAGTGCTCACATTAGAAAGAGATGATTTAGACATTCTTTGTTGAAACTTCATACTTTATTCTAAACCATCCTAAATTAATTATAACCCTTGCAACCAATTTGAAACCCATAAACTAATATTTTTCTTGTTTACCCTATTTAAACCTAGCCATTAAACCAATTTTTAACCTGTACCCCAAATGTAATCATGTATAGTTGAAAGGTTTGATTTTATTGAAACATAGCAAGAAAATAAAAAGGGAGGAGTTTTTTTTTAAATACTAGCAAGTGGAGAAATAAGAAAAAAGTCAAAGAGAAGCACCTCGAAAAGTAATCAATCAACAATTCAAGTTTGGGGAATTCATTCTTAAGCAAGGAAGAAATTATGCAAGAATTATGAAGAGATCTTGCCAAAGCATATCTAGTATTCAGCTAGTGAAAAACTTCAAGATAATCTCCCGTCACAAATAAAGGTACATGTTTTAATAGAATTAAAATCTTGATATTATACACTCTTTGCACCATTTGTTTTTTTATATCCATTTTCTTTGTCTTAACTAAATCAATCGTATGAGCCCCATTACAACCCTAGTAAAAAACCTTTTGATCTTGATAATAGTGTAGCCTTTAAAATTATGGAGAAGGGATAACTAATTTTGCCTATGGGAATGTTGAATTTGAATTCCTCACCTATTATTTAAAGGTTAATAAGTTTTGTGAAAATTTACATTTTCTCTGTCATAGTTTGATCAATTATTAGTGTTGAAGTCTTATTAATTTATATTCACACTAGGGAATGTGTTTTGTTAAAAGTTTGAATTTTTGCAAAAATATGGCTAGTGTAGGAAACAATTGGTTTATTTTCTTGTTAATAGATTTTTGATATTTTTAAGATTGTAAATAATTATTTCCAATCATATTAAGCTAGTTTGTTTGTTTTGTTTTGTTTTGTGTTAATTTTATTGTTTGAGGACAAACAATAGTTTAAGTTTGGAGAATTTTGATAGGTTATATTTTTTAGCTTAGTTTTCATTAGGAATTTTAGTATTTTTAATTACTTTGATTAGTTTTTATTTAGATTTACTTATATTTTTAATTAAGTTTCCTTGATTCTTAATAAGCTTGATTTGAAGGGTTTTTAGCAGGAAGATAGCCAAAAATTGCATTAAAGAAGGTTGGAGCTGAAATTTGGACTCAAAATCTCAACAATGCCAAGTCAATAAAGTACACGGCCAGGCCATGACATACGCCACAACCGTGTTACCAACAAAGCTGAAAATTCAAGTGGACTGAATTCAACAATTTGACCCAGGTAGATTTGAAGCTTGGGCATGGCCAATGCATGGGACTGTGTGAGAATAATAAAAGGATCCACTTTAGCATTGCTCTAGCCCAATTTAGTGAAAGAAGACCCCTAATTAGGAAGAAATACAAAACAAAATCAATTTCCTACTCAGATAATATTTCCTCCTAATTAGGCCAATTAGTTTTCTGCTCGGATTTGAAGATACCCTATGAAGTCTATATAAAGTGAGATCACCACAACAATTGGGGGGATTGAATTGAGGATCTTATCATCGAATCTTAGATCTTAGATATTTGTTCTACTCTTTTCTTAGTTTTTCTTTCTTTTTAAGACTTCGAGAATTTAAGTTGTGTAAAAAATTAAGGAAGCCATCTATGCTATTCGTTGACTAGATGTTATCTCTAAACTCTTAATCTTGTTTTTATCTTTCATTATTCATATTGATTATGGAATTATTTTTGAGTTTAATTGAGTTTTATTTAATTATTATATCAAACTAAACTCTCATACTAGAGATTTGATGTAGTTTAACTTCTATTCCAATTTATGATATTAGATTTATTTTTCTTTGTTCAAAATAAAATTCATTATTAAAGTTAATGCTTCCAAGCAGAGTTTTTCCCCTGGATTGATTTATTTGATTAATCACTATCGGAAGAAGGGTTTTTGATAAGAAAAAAGGTAATAAATTACATGAGAATAATAACTTGATGCGGAAGCTATATGGTTTGACTCATGGGGATTTTCATAATTTAATGAGCTTAGGTTATGAATTCTTAAACAAACCATAAAACTTAATGATTTAATTCATGTTTGATTGCACTATTAGGAGATAGGTAATTAGACGGGTTTAAAATAACTAACAATACATCAGGAGAGTTTGTTAGTGATTTTAGGGTTATTTTTCCTACTTGAACAATTAAAATTGATTAACAAACTAATAAAGTAAATTGGGTAGAATTAAATGAATTCAAAATCCCTAGTAGCTTTGAAACCTTGATTTCTTTTCATCAAATATTCTTGTTTGAATTTTTTTCTCCTTTACTTTATTTTATTTGATTTTATGTTTACAATTATTTTCTTTATTATCGTTTAAATAATAGTAGGTTAAGATAATTTTGGTACTTGATATACCATCTTTGTGGGATGATACTCTACTCACTCTTTTTTACTTGTTGCGATTTCGTACACTTACGAAAAACCACTGTCACATAATTAGATACATATGTAGTTGAATTGAAAAATCACACTTGTCCTCATAGAGTTTGGGAGGTGTTTGGAATACCTTGTTGTCATGCAATTTGTGCTCTTAATGACCTTGGTTTGAATCCATATGACTATATTAGTGATTGGTTTAGGAAAGTAAGTATTCAATTGCTTAAACTTTGATGCTTAACCTAATGAACAAAAACAATTTTAGAAGAAATTAGGTAAGAAAGGAACACTACCTCTCAAATATGAAAGAAACCTAGATAGATCTTCTAAAAATAGGTTAAGAGAAAAAGGTAAGCCAAAGAATAAAAATATAAAGTTGAGTAGAAAGGGTAAGATAATGATATGTAAAACATATTTTCAAAAGAGGCGCAACCAAAAAAGTTATAAGTTTTTACAGAGGTTGAATTATAGTGAACCAGTTGGAGGAGGAGGAATGATGTTTATCCCTATACCAATTTTTCCTATAACAAATCTTATTACACCTTTGAACAATACGCATGAACAAGCTAATGTAGAGTAATTGGTAGTCCTAGGCCTTCAAAGAATCAGGTGATACATAATAATTGTCATTTACACACACACACACACACACACACACACACACACTTAATTCTACTTTATTATCTCTTTCTAGTATAACATTGCTCCTGATATTGCAATTAGGTAAGAAGAGGAAAAAGATTAGCTGTTCAACATCAAGTGGAAATATCAACTGGATGCTCCTTAAGTTCATCATAAAGCCAACATCCAAGGAGACACAAGCTTGTTTTTCAATGGGCAAGCATACTTTAGATAAGGAAAGCTAACACAGTGCATGGATATGGTGCTTACCACAATAATGCAGGCAATGTCACTGTAAATGTGAGTTGAAAATGAGTTAATTTTTGCCATGAGATATATTATTGTGTATTGTAATGCATAACTTAAAAAAGTAATTGATATAACTTTTTAGCTTGAAACAACATCTACCATTGAATTCAAGTGGAAAGATAAGGGAAAGAAATCCACTTGAGCCAAGTTTCATGTCTGAAACAATTAAGGGGTTTAGAAAACATGGAAACCACTTCATTTACTTCAAACTAATTACAGGTATAAATTCCATATCTACATTATTTCTTTATGTTTCTTTTTTTGCAAAATGGACTACGCCTATAAATGTACTTATATTTTTTCTTCATAGTACTCGCAGAATAAAGCACAAAAGAAGAGGCAAGAAGCTACAAATTTTGAAACACCTAGGGTTAGTACAAGACAGAAGGGTAGTTCAAGAGTAGAAGCACGAGATGATGTAGCTATGGGCACTCAAGATTCAATAGCAAGGCATTGAACATGATTGAAAAGGAAGACTAGTTTTAGAAGTTCTTTTATCATGATATTTTAAAATTTGAACAGATATAGTGATTTAGGAATTTGACTGTGTATGGTGATTTTGAACATTGATTCTGTAGATTATGCAATATTGAATTTTAGTCATTTTAGAAGTTATTAGTTTTCTAGCCATTATGAACTGATTAGCTCTATTTTGGTGAATATATTTGTTCTATTAACTAGATAAGATTTAGAATAGCAAATCTAAAGATTGATCAGTACAATAGGCTTTTTTGGTTGACACTAGTATATATGATGTATACATTATGTGTTTTGGTTAAGTGTGATATCAAAGGTGTTAATTTCTGGGATTCAAATCCATTTCTTCAATTTTGTTTAATATGCTATTATATGTTATGCACATAGATATTGCTAAATTTATTAAAAGTAAAAGGCATTAAAGTGAAAAAACTAACACAATTACATTAGAATGCAAGTTTTCTTTTTCATTTAAGTATTTTATTGAACATGTGACATACATGGCTACAAAGGGTTATCTACTAACCAAAAGACCATAAATAAGCCATTCTACAAACTACCATATTTATTAAATATGCATAAATGGCTACAAAGCTTATCTACTAACCAAAAGATAAAAAAGAACATATTATTGTAACTACATTGACATTTCCAATGTCATTTTAACAAGATTACAACAATAGAGATAACAAGTCAAGCCCAACTTTTTATTTTTTGTCGCCCCCTCAACTATGCTTCCAAATTATTCACTTTTCTGAGCAGTCCAAGAATGATATGCTTTGACCTACTGTAGATCATCGAATCCACCCATTCAAAAAACTCGCATCCCTTACTTTATCTCACTTGTAAAATAAATTATCGTAGTGGATTCATCTTCATTCAAAAACCCATTCATGTAAAATATAGATCTTCACTCGAAACATATGAACCTTCTTCCTAGGTTTCAATCCATCCATGAAGTTTGAATGTTGTAAGTTTCTCGCATTTGTAAATGTTGTTCTGCATCTCAAATGATGAACCCTAATTTTTTACATTCTAATTCGTTGTCTCTATTTCTTTCTTTCAATTTTTTCAAAACCCTAATTTCCAAATGATGCTGTTATTTAATTTTAACAATTGAAGGCAATGTTATTTAAATAATTTTAATTTTTTTTGTATTCCACTCACAATGCCCAATTACTGGTGGACAACTTAATATACTTTTTTAAGTCAGCAAGAAATTCAACTTAGCATAACAACTACCAGATTAATTGTATTTCTGGCATGCCACATAAGCCACATATACTTGATTGAAAATATTTAATGGATCCTAAGATCTAATTGCAAAAATTTTATGTTTTGACACAAAAATAGATCTTTTTTCAATGTTCAAACACCAAAATTATAATGAACTCCAATTTAATTCAATCTTTAAATCTCCAATAAAAGAAATAAATTCAAAATAAGATTATTATTTTAGAAAGTATTTTATATTTGTTTTCTCACTTAAAATTGCAGGTTATAACTTTGGCTTTCCTTCTTCAATCATACAAATCTTCATAACCCATTTCATGCCATTGTGATTTAGAAATTGATTCAAATAATGAAGCTTTGGAATCATTTTATCCTAGCTTGAAATAAAAAGTTTTGAAAAAGACCCAGATAATGAGACCTATAATGCATTTTTCTTGATGCTTTGCTAATTTAGCAACCTTTGCACCTTCTTTCTGCGTTTGTTCTGTTGCATCTTTTGCAGAAAGTCCCTCTCCTAATGCATCAAGTAATGAATGCTAAAGTTATAGAAATAAAGCTTCACACTTTCCTTCATTGTGTATGCTAGGGTTCCATTACTTCACATCCAAAGCATCATCAATAGACCCCATTTGTAATTATATTTCTTCAAATGTCAAAATTTGAGAGAAATACTACCTATGTACCCAATAAACTATCCAAGCATTGATTTTTTCTACAAATTTGGATTTTTTTTTATCATTAGCCTACTTTTGCTAGCCAAACAAATTGTTCAATAAAATAGTAAAAACCCTCGCCTCCATATGCAATTATAGAGAGGATAATTTCTTATTTTGAATCAACATGAGAGTTTAACAACGTTCACATCCTGAACAAATTTCTACAATCGAAACGCTTTTGCATACCACACTAGACTCAAACCTCTTGAATATTTGAAAATCAGGGATTTGAGAAACACATAGGAGTTTAAAATGATCTTGATGGCATAAGGCGAGATCTTGAGGAGCTTATTCACAGTGTCTCATTTGGCAAGTTAAGTTTTAAGGTGGTTGAGGAAGTCTGTCTTTTTTTTGCATTATAGGATTGGTGATGGAGTGATAGTCTATTTTTGTGATGGGTTGAAAGTTCTTGAGTCTTGCATCTATGGAGATGCATAGATAGAGGAGGTAAATGGTTGATGTGTCAAATATTTTACATAAATAAGCGTGGCATTCTAGTTACTAAAAATTCAATTTAATAGACAAATGAATTTTTCATTACTCTAATAATAGTTAAGGGATTTTTAAGTGACGAATTAAATTTTAAGAATCCTAAAGTGATAGGGCCAGTTGATCAGGTGCAATAAGTGAAAATAAGCCGAAAAGTAGATAGCAAAAGGCAAATAGCACAAGCAAAAAAACTAGTAGAATATGTAAATAATGGAGTAGCAATGAATTATTAAAATTCAAGACAAAATAAACATATATAGTGAAGTAAAATATATTTCTTACAATAAATATTTATAGATTATACTAACTTTAACATGTAATATATATTAACCTCAATCGCATTAATTGTAAACTAACATTTTGAAGTTGGTTGATCTTCTAAAGTGCATGTCAAGCTATGCTTCAATAGGAAGTCGTATGATTAGGATTATACTTGCTTAAACCCTGTCCATGGACCAAAATAAAAGCGAGAAATTTTTAAAAATTGTTCCTACTTTATCATTTTTTCCTAGTATACGGTCATAAATACCCTAGTTTTAGACAAAATTCATATGTTTATTGGTTTGGTCCATAAGTAGGGCCATAGACCTGGTCTAGACAAGTCTCTACAAAATCTTTCCTAAATTATAGAAAGTCGTATAATCTTTTATAAATAATGTGAACTATCTGTTTGTGTAATGTCATCAACAAAGTAGTTGGTAAAGTTGTTGCGAATAGATTCAAAGTTGTTCTTCCTTTTGTTATCTCAAATGATTCAAAGTGCATTTGTTCCTAAACGATGAATTATTGACAATGCTATTGTGTCTAATGAGATGTTGTATTATTTGAAGCGTAAAACTCAAGGGAAGGAGGGGGTATTTGTAAACTCGATGGAAGGATGGGTATTTATTTTGAAGACGGATATGAGTAAGGCATATGACAAGATGGAATGGTTGTTTTTCCATGAAATTCTTCTTAGACTTGGTTTTCATGAGCATTGGGTGAATCGGGTTATGGTGTTAGTGAACGTTGTTACTTACTTCATCTCTTGTGAGGTTGATGATATAGGGCCTATTGTTCCTTCTCATGGTTTACATCAAAGGGATCCTATATCCCCTACCTATTCATACTTTGTGTAGAAGAGCTTTTAGCTCTTTTCAAAAGTTTGAGATGCAAGGTTTTTTGCATGGTATTCAGTTGAATAGTGCAACACCTGTGGTGTCATACATCTTTTTTTTGCTAATGATAGCATGTTCTTTCTAAAGGGAAGAGGTTGTTGTGACTAAATAGTGTTTATCAGCTTATGAAGCAACATTAGGTTAGGTTGGTAATTATTCTAAGTCTTTAGTTGTCCTTAGTCCTAATGTTAAAAACGAGTTACAGGAGGAGGTATGTGTGCTACCGCAAGTTTCTAGAGAGTTTGACTTTCCCAATTACTTAGGCTTGCCAATGACTATTTTGAGGAATAAAAGTGCAACTTTTCTCTTTGTGGTAGATCGAGTTTGGAAACGTCTTTAGGGTTGAAAATTAAAAATTTTATCCAGAGCAGGAAAAGAAGTGTTAATTCAGTCAGTTGCCTAGGCTATATCTAATTACATGAAAATATTTATTTGCTACCGGTAGATATATGTTTATCTATTGAGGATGCCTAAATGTTTTTTGGTGGTCTAATGGGGGTAGTTACTCTTCTGGCATACATTGGATCTCTTAGAAAAGCTTATGTTATAGAAAGGAAAATGGTCGTTTGGGTTTTCAATCTTGCTTTATTGGCTAAGCAAGGTTGGAGAATGCTTACTCAGCCTAATTCCTTAATGGCCAGACTGATGAAGGCTCATTATTTTTCGAGTTGGTTTTTGGAATGAGAAAGAGGAAATAATGTTAGCTATATATGGAGCAGTATCTGGAGGGCTCGGAAAGTGTTGGCTTGTGGTTATTTTGGACAAGTTAATGGTGATTATCCAGAGTCTGGTCTGACCCATGGATTAGTGATTTAAATAACTCATTTATCAGTTTTGAAAACAACACAGGTATGGAGGACAATGTTGTTGTTGATTTGTTTGATGTGAATGGATGTTGGATATTGATCTACTATCAACAATTTTTAATACTAGAGATATGGCTTTAATACGAAATATTCGTTTATCATTGTTTAAAAAGAATGATTTATGAAATTAGATTCATGAGAAGAGGGGAATATACTTTGTTCGCAATGGTTATTGGCTTTGTCCTCAAGTTCTACCTAATGTTTGTCAATAGCAGCACGGAGTATGACATTTCTTATGGAGTCTTTCTTTGCCACTAAAAATTAGGAACTCATTTTATCGACTTTGGATAATTTGATTCAAAGGTGTGTTCCTATGTCTCCACTTTGTCTAGTTTGTCATGTGGCTAATGAGACCACAACTCGTGTTCTGGTTCATTGCGTCTTAGCTAGGAGCTATTGGTTATAATCTACAGTCGGCTATTGGGGGGTGTTGGGCAACTTTTGGGACTGGTTTATGATGATGAAGGATCGTTGCTCTAGGTCTAATGTTTGTCAAGCTATTTCCTTTCTGTGGTTCATATGGAAAGCTCGCAATGATCTGATCTGGAATAACAAACAATCTAACGACACCTTCATTATATGAGTTGTTGATAGCTATCTAGAGAATTAGAGAAGTGCTTGTGGCTTAACAAATTCTGTAAAACCAAACCAAGTAACTTCAAATACTGAGAAGTGGGTACCTTCTCCTTCGTCCATGATTAAATGTAACGTTGATGTGTCAATGTCAATGTCAACGTTGAATCTGATCGTTAGGAGGTTGCCAATGCCACTAACAGTTCATGTCCTGATAATTCTTTTTTTGGTTCTATAATATTTTATTGTAAAGCTCTAATACAAGAGCTATGTTTGTATTCTGTGTCTTTTACATGTCATCCAATGAAACAGACTGCTCATTGCATTGTGAGGATGACTGTTTCTATGGTTGAAAGGTTTGAGTGAGATAGTACCCTACCATTCTGGTTATATATATATATATATTAAAGCAAAAAAATATTTTTAAAAAGATGAGCTGACACTCTATTCTTTCAGCTTTGTATTTTTCCTTTTTTATATAAATTTTCTGTGGTTTTAATTTAGTTTTTCATTTTTATTGGATTTTTAATCAATCTCTCTCTTAGGTAAACTCTTATTCCATTAAGATTAGGATTTCAATTTCAAAATCCAACCATATTATTATTTATCTTTTGTCATATCTCATGAATGCTCAAGGAGAGTTTCAAATTCTATTAGCTTTATATTTTCAAATCCTAGTGAATATATAAAATTATATCTCATTAATATATTTTTCTTAGCCTATCTTATGAATATATACAGGTTGCAGATAATTTTTTTTGTTTTGTTTCATATTTTTGTTGATTTTTATAGGAGGATTGGCTAAGGATATGACATGAATTCATTCATTACCAAAGATAAAGAAGAAGACAGAGAGCGATCTCAACCTTGCCTGATCTGAAAAATCACAGCAATAGGTTTCCCATACTTTACCCTTACCGGAAATCAAAATTTGAATTTTTTTTTTTAAATTTTTTTAGATTATAATTCTAATTAGTGATTACAATTCTTTTATCGCTATCATTATTATATATTATCTATCTTAATTTTATAAGTTACTGTGCGTAGGAAAGTTGATAATTCCTGACAACACATCAACAACACTTGTTACTTTTATTACAAATTTTGATAAGCAACTTGAGTTGGACAGAATATGGAATGTGAAGATGTTCAAGATACTTAGTAGTTTTTTCCATAATGGCTTCTAAAATATCTTACGAGAACAAGACATATCTTCAAACTATAGTCTGTAATTATCGGAAGGTATTACTCTTCCAAATTGAATAATTACCATGCATCTACTAATTAGTATTTAAACCTTAATTTGAATATTTGCAAATCTTATTCAAATGAAATTCATACAATTTTATGACTACTAAATGCAGGCATGGCCACAGTTTGATTTCAAATCAGAACCGAACCGGTCAAAATCAGAACCGAACTATGGTCAACAGTTCAAGGTTTTAAACCGTAACCGAAATTGGCGATTTAAAGTTTAATTGCGGTTCCTTATATTTAGAAATTAAAACCTGTAGTTTCGGTTTGATATATATATATATCACACTTCACACATTATTTTTAATTCTGAAAATTAATTTTATTTTTCATTATCGAATACAGCAACTTTACCATCATTTTAAAATTTATTAGTATAAATATAATTTATAAATTATAAATTGAAAACAAGAAAAAAATTAAGTACAAATCCATTTTTTGACATGTCTCTCAATTTAAATTTATATAAATTAAACACTAGTAAAGAATTTTAAATTTATTTTATGTGTAGTTATAATTTTTTAATAAATTTTAAAACTATTAATTTATTATTTGTCTTTTTTTAATTTAATACTATTATTTGTTATTAATTTTTTTATTTAGCTTAAAAAAGTTAAAAGTTAAAAAAAAATTATCTAATTTCGGTTCCAAGTCGGAATCGAACTGGAACTGGTGGTTTTAAAACCGTTTTGAAAACCATTTAAAAGCGATTCAGTTTCGATTTCATATTTTTTTAAATCGAAATTGACAGTTTTAAATCGAAACTGACGGTTCTGAAACCGCGGTCATGCCTACTTAAATGGTAATTAATTAAGCAGCCTAAATTCAAATTTCTATAAATTTTTATTTCCTGTACATAATCGATAATGATAATCTATAATTAAATTAATTCCTCTAATCATATTATATATATAACATATTCATTCTTTTTTCTATGAGCTGACATGACACTTTTTTAAAATTGTGAAACTCTTAATATTTTAGTAATTGATTTATCTTTTTGCAAAAATTTTTGAAGATTTTTCTTTTTTTTTTTTTCATTTTTTTCTCTCATCGTTTACTTTTCAATAATAAATTGTCTTTCATTTTTATGAGTTTTAAATCCATTCAATTATGGCATATAAAAAATTTAACTATTTTAGTTATATTTTTTAGATTTTCATAATTTACATATATATATAGAGATTTTTTTATTAATTTTAAAATTCAAATAAAAAATGCTATATGTTTTTTTTAGAAATCAAATATGCCATGATAGAAAAATAATACGTCTAAATTTTTTAATTTTCATAATTTACAAAAATAAAAATTTTTATTTTTTTTAGTTTAAACTTCAATCAAATATGGTATTTTTAAAATTTAATAATAATTTAAAAAATATTAATAAAAACCTTGTATTTCAAAAAATGCACCTTCCTAAAATTGTAGCTCTATATTTAATGCCCATTCAATGAATGAAAATTTATTTCATTTTAAATTGTTCTTTTTAATATAATTTCCCTTTGAGGATTCATAATTTATTTCTATGAATTCAATGTTGCCTAATTTTTCACCTCTTTTTAATGATTTTGTCATGCATTTTACCTTACACATATAGAATGAAACATTTTAGGCCTCGTTTGGTTCGAAATGACCGACTCTTTTGAAAGTGTAATTCCCAAGAAGTATAATTTATATGTTTTTGGTATGCAAATTAACTTTCTATGAAGTGAATTGCTCCCAAACTACAAATTACAATGATATTCATAATATAAGTTTGAGTGAATTTAGATAATAGAATAAATTAGTACATTTATTGCACTTAATTAGGAAAGTGTAACTTCCCTACCCATACCTAAGGAACTTACTTCCCTTGTGTAAGCCAAGTTGGATGATCTAATGTCACGACCCGTTTCCATGGGCCGGACCGGCACTAGGACCTGGGTAAGCTTAAGGCCCCCGAGGCCCGTAGTAAGCCTAATCTCTGATTTCAACACCATAATTACATGAAAATATTCTACAAGTTGGCCCATTATAT